>VYZX01007677.1:140-36895 GCA_013401335.1 Brachypteracias leptosomus | reverse complement strand
TGGGGGCTGTGCTGGGGGGCCTGGGGGGTCGATCCCGCTCCTAGTGCTGCCCACTCGTGAGAAAGCAGCGGCCCTTTTCCCTCCATCCGTCTAAGCTGGGTCCCTAACGAGGCTCAGCCGGGAAGGAATTGTTTAAATGAGTTACAGGACAGGCTGTATTTTGGGCAAGAGGAAAACAAGGCACGCAGCTCCCTAAGCACATCCCAAATAAAACCTTCTGGCTGCTGAGAGATGTGGGAGACATCAGAGACCCCTTCCCAAGCATCCAGCTGTGGTCCCCTGGATGCTGGGAGTCAATCAGCAACCCACCCTTCCCCAGCCCCGTCTGCCCTCCGGAGTTGTTTACTCCACAAAACGGGAGAAATCCAGACAAACCAACCCAAGAAAATCCTCAGGCTCATTCTGTGCCACGCCAGTGAGCCCTGGGGACTCGTGTGAAGGGGCTGAGGTGAAGGCACCTCACAGGTGGGCTCAGCCCAGCTCCCCCCCATGTGGCTTTCTTCACCCTGCCATATTATTTATATATGATGTAAATAGCCCGTGGTACTGCCTGGCCGTGGACACAATGGACATTGTTCTGCTGGTTAACGTTAAACTCGTCTTGGTCCTTTACTCCAGCTCCAGTGGGCACAGACCATTGTCTCGTTAAACATTAACTGAGAAAGCAGCTTGAAAACAGTGTTTGGCTTCATTAAAATCCTAAGAGGACACTTGATACTTAGATTTCCTTATTCCCCAGTTTGCACATGCTTCAAAAATCACTGCAGCCCAGGCTTTACCAGTCTTATCACCTCTCCCACAGAAATGATGCCTTCATTTCGAGGTGCAGATATCCCAGTACCCTGGGAACAAGGCTGGGGTGCAATCCCACACAACAAACTGGGATGTAGCTCCTACAACGAGGAGGCAATCCCGCTGTCCTCTGGGACAAGAAGAAGCAGGTCTCCCAGTGAGCAAGGACAGTTGGAGAGTCTGGTCACCCCGTTTCCATGAGGTGTGTCAGCACATCCCCAGAAGGTAGCTGGGCGTTGGTGGGAACCCACCCTTCCTACGTGTAACACCTCCAGGATGCTCCCACCAACCACAAACTTTTGCCTTTGGTGGTTACTTTTTTTCACTCTGCCTGAAAGACATAACAGAGAGAAGGACTTGACCTTGCTGAGGACAAATGCAGAAACTGGACCTACCCAGCACAACAAGCTGAGGAGAAGAGGTGGACAAGAGAAGAGAAAGAGCAGAGTGCAAGAGCGTTGCCCAAAGGACTTGCTGTGGTTGCTTGCCCCCATTCTTACTGCCTCTTTCCACACAGCCCCTTGGCTCAGCCTGTTGTGAAAGCCTTGTGAAACATCCCACTGTCTTGCAAGATGATTTTGTGAGACTATGAGCTGCAGGTTCACAGACTTGTTTGAGTCGGAAGGGACCTCAAAGATCACCTAGTTCCAACCCCCCTGCCATGGGCAGGGACACCTCCCACTAGACCAGGTTGCTCAAGGCCCCATCCAACCTGGCCTTGAACACCTCCAGGGATGGAGCATCCACAACCCCCCTGGGCAACCTGGGCCAGTGTCTCACCATCCTCACAGTGAAGCAATTCTTCCTTACATCTGATCTAAACTTGGAGAGAAGGTTCTGATGGCTATTGGTTTTGGCAGAGGTGTCTCCAGGGTAGAAGGGATGAGGGAGGGGACATCCTCATCCTCTTCTCTGCATCAGTACTAGCTGAAGAGACCCCGGTCCATCCCTATGCTCCTACCAGCCTGCATGTTCCTTCCTGCAACATCCCAGTGCCTGTGCAGAAAAATACCCTTTAGGACCTTGTGGGCAGATCTGGGGTTGATAAAACACCTCAAAATGAAATGCCTGGGAAGATAAAGATCTGTACTCTGTGTGCTGAAGTCCCAAGGCATGCCAGGGACAAAGGTCCTTCTCACCCATCACCTGTGTTACCAGGAAATTTTTATGACTTGCCTGATAAAAATAAGCAATTTAAAAGTTCAGGTCCATAGTTTGAGGGATACAGATGGCTTCAGAAGAAGGTTTTTGTCTGTCCTGGCAGGAGCCGTGTCTGGGTGTCTGTTCCAAATCAAATGAGCACTGCTGGGTCTGGGAGTGGACAAGGCTGGTACTTCTGATGGCAAACTGTGGTCCTGTGAGCAGAAGCAACCCAGGCTGAAGTGGGTCACTGCCCTGATGGCTGGTCCAGCTCCAGTCACACTCCTGGCATGGTGCTGTTGAACAGGTGCATCATCCCTTCATATCTTAGAATCATGGAATGGTTTGGGTTGGAAGGGATCTCAAAGATCATCTCATTTCAACCCCCCTGCCCATGGGAAGGGACACCTCCCACTAGACCAAGTTGCTCAAACTCATCTCACAAGTAAATCTAAGCCCTGTACTCTAGAATCTGGCTCTGCTGCAGAGAAGTGGTGGTGGTTCATCCCTCCTTCCTCAGGAGGGGTTCTGGTGTGCCTCCTGCTGGTGTATGAAACCCTCCAACTGCTCTGTGTCCCAGTTGCCCTGTCTGGGGATGAGATGGAGTGTGACTGGCAGCATCTCCCTCTCTCCCTTCCCCTCTTCAAAGGGCTGGGAAGCACCACGTGCAAGAGCCCTGCAGAAGGACGTTCCATTTCTTGCTGTGCCCTGACCCCATGAAGATTGTTCTGTAGTTCATCTGCTCAAGTGTCCCAGGGCTCTGCGTGCTTTGCAAGCTGCTGTCTGGAGCTGGGTCTCCCTGAAGACCTGGGTCCCTGTGCTCCACCATGCTCAGTGTCTTTGGATCTCTGCCTGTTTTGTGCTCTTCTCTCATTCCCACCCAGTAGAGCAAGATTTCTGCTGGAAGATAAGAGAGGAAGGCTCTTGTCAAAATAAAACTTCATCAAGGGAAAGTGTCCCACTGACTGACACTACTGAAAAGAGAGCAGAGCACCCGTCAAGGTCCTAGGCTCAAGGACCCCCATGTGAAGATGTCTACTGCAGGGGAAGCTAGAACCAGGGCTCTTTTCCTGCTATACCAGGATAGGAGGGGCTTGGGTTGTGTCTCAGATACATGAATGCTCTCTGCACTCTAGCCTGGCTGGTACAAGAAGATCATTTTGCTGTGTCTCAGTTCTCCTATCTGAGCACAGACCGCCCTGAAAGCATGGACTTCAACTCACCATCACTTGTAAATGAGATGGAGGAACTCAAGGCTGGGTTGCTGTGGAAGGGACATTTTTATGGAAGAAAGCATGGAGTAGAGCCAGGTCAAAAGGTAGCTGTGACCACTTTGCTCTCCAGCTGGTGCATTCCCTGAGGAGTTTGGGCTGGTTGAACTCAAGGGGATGGTTTAGTCTGTTGCTCCTGCAGCTACCAGAGCTGAGGGAGCTGGTGAGGAGACACCCATCACTTCTTGAGTGAGTCTCTGAGCCAGGACATGATTCAGTTCTGCTGACTCCACTCCAGAGGTGTTGGAGCTGTGGGAAACCAAGAGAGCAGCAGCCTGAAGCCAACAACAATTCACCACTACTGGGCTGGCCTGATTGTGATTCAGCAGAAGAGATCGATGGAGGCTTGGCAGAGCAGATGTGGGCTGCGGAAATCTTACCTTGGTTTAGACCACAAGGCCCTGGCGTGGTTCCTCCAGGAGCCCTGAGCAATGCCAGAGAGCCCTGCCAGCTCCATGGGACTGCAGGGAGATGTGGAGAGCAGCAGGGTGGAGAAGTCATGAGAATGGTCTGAGAGTGACCTTTGGACAGCCAGATAACTAGGAGGATCATGGAATCATTTAGGTTGGAAAAGACCTCTAGGATCATCAAGTCCAACCTTCATCCCAACATCTCCCTGACCCCTAGACCATGTCTCAAAGCACCACATCTACTCATGGACACAGGATTTGCAGACCTGTCATATCTGGAGGAGCTGGTGCCCGTGATGTGGATGCTCAGCAGAACATACTGGCTGCTGGGAGGTCAGGCAGCAAATGCCCAATGCCTGTAGAACTGTCCCCAAGAGGTGTTATTTTAAGAGAGTCTTCATAGATGGGATGACCTGTCCTTGCAATACTCCAAGCTTTTGTGGCAGGGCCATGTAGATCTAGCCCTCCCATGACCAGAATTTTCATCTGCCATCAGGATCCTGTTTCATCACTGTGATGCTGGCCCCTCTACACTGGAACATCAACAGCCTCAACGTGAGGAGAAACTTCTTTACCGTGAGGGTGACAGACACTGGAACAGGCTGCCCAGGAGGTTGTGGAGTCTCCTTCTTTGGAAACTTTCAAGACTTGTCTGGACACATTCCTGTGTGACCTGCTCTGGGTGAACTTGTTTTGGCAGGAGGGCTGGACTAGATGACCTTCAGAGCAGACCAGCTGCAGGTACCCTGTGGTATCCAGGAGCCCTTGGAAGGCAGACAGAAGAGCATTAGAGAGAAGGCAACGTTGGCATGCTCATAACAGAGCCTTGTGCTTCCTACAAAGCGTTTTATCCCAGGAATGCCGAGTGCTCTGCAAGATCCTGACTAATTAAGCCCCAGAGCAGCACCACGCACGACAGAAGCATTTCCCTCCCTCCTAAAATTCATCTCTCTGGGGTGGCTCACAGTGGTGTGACCCAAAGGGCAGGGAAGGAAAAAACTGCCCTAAGCTCCCCAGCTCAACCTGCTGGAGGGCTTAGAGTAGATAATGAGCTGGGACTTCCCTGGGAACTCCAGGGGAATTTGGTGGGCTGCTCAGCTGTGAGCAGGTAGGATGTTGTGGCTCAGCAGAAGTCCCCTCCACCTTGATTTTGTTCTGTGCTTCTCTGTTAGTAGCTGGAATGATCATGGGTTTTGGCCCTGGTCCTGGAAGAGCAGAACTGGGCATGACATGCCTGGAGAACAGACCTCCTCTGCCCAAGGGCTCTACATGTTGCATGGGTGAGTCACTTTGAACCCTGCAACCAGTGTTGGAAGTTTTGATTCAACCAATACCAAACTTAGAGGACACCTGCACGATCTGCCTACAGCCCTTCTGCAGCACTGGCCCTGGCCAACCCTCACCCAAGGACATGCTGAAATTGGACCCTTGCAGGGCCCTTCCCTTGCACACTATTTATATCCCATGGGTCATCATGTGGGTGCTGCTCTCTATTAATAAAGGCCCTGCCAGCCCCTTTCCAGCCAGCTCCTCTTGCTGTGGACTGACCTTCCTTCCAGATGTCCCACCAGTCATTCAGCAGCTTGAGGGCACTGGGAAATCCCCTTTCTCTCTTCTTGGGTGCTCTGGTTTGATTCTGACACTGACTTTCCGCCTCCCAGTGGTGGGACCCAGGTCGTTCCAGCCCTGTTTGTGCTGGTGGGACACTTGAACCCCACTTTCCTGGTGTGAACAGCATCACTGCTGTGTTGTCATGCAGCTCAGCCTTGGAAGCCCTCCTGCTGCCCTAGACACCAGCACAGAAATGCCGTGGAGGGAGGGAGCTGAAGGCTGAAATCTCTCTAGCAAGTATCATGAGTCGCTGGTGAGCCTGGGGAAAATCCCAGCGAGAGAAAAGGCTCCATCTGAATGACCTTCACTGCCAGCTGAGCCTGTTCAGATGTGGAGAAGCTGGCCTGGGCTCCGGGAGGCTGTGCCAGAGGGATCAGCTGCTTCCTGAGCAGCAAACACTCCACTGAGCCCACTTGCATGGCCTCGTGCCTGGCATCTCCTCTCCAAAAAAGCAGATTGGGAATGGACTTCTCTGCTCCACCTCCCGTGGGAGTCACTCTCCCTGCTCGTGGCTACCCCTGAACGGGACCCTGTGACCTTTTAGGACACCCAGTCCCCACGCCTGGCACAAGGCTGGGAGGGTTTCTGCAGAAAGCTCAGCTTGTGAAGCTCTGTTCCCTGTTCTTGCAGCTGCATTTCCCTCTGCTGGGTCTGTCCTGTGTTGTGCAGCCCTTTGTTCCACCTGGATTAACAGGATGACTCTTGAATCCTCAGATTTAATAAAGCCAAGGGCCGGGTCCTGCACTTGGGTCACAACAACCCCTCCAATGCTCCAGGCTGGGAAGGAGCAGCTGGAATGTGCCCAGTGGAAAAGGACCTGAGGGGGTTGGTCAACAGTCATCTGGAGATGAGCCAGAGTGTGCCCAGGTGGCCAAGAAGCCACCAGCATCCTGGCTTGTGTCAGCACTGGTGTGGCCAGCAGGACCAGGGCAGGGATCTTCCCCCCAGACCGTGCACTGGGGAGGCCCAACCTCGAATCCTGGGGTCAGTTTTGGGCCCCTCACTCCAAGAAGGACCTTGAGGGGCTGGAGCGTGGCCAGAGAAGGGCAATGAAGCTGGGGAAGGGTCTAGAGCAGGAGTGTGGTGAGGAGCAGATGAGGGAGCTGGGGGTGTGGAGCCTGGAGAAAAGGGGGCTCAGGGGAGACCTTCTGGCTCTCCACAACTCCCTGAAAGGAGGTTGGAGTGAGGTGGAGATCAGTCTATTCACCCAAGGAACAAGAAGAAACAGCCTCAAGTTGCACCAGGGGAGGTTTAGGTTGGACATGAGGAAAAATTTCTCCCCTGAAAGGATTGTGAAGGGCTGGCCCAGGCTGCCCAGGGCAGTGGTGGAGTCCTCATCCCTGGAGAGGTTTAAAAGACATGTAGATGGGGTGCTGAGGAACATGGTTTAGTGGTGACCTGGCAGTGCTGGTTGGACTTGATCTTGAATGTGTCTTCCAACCAAAATGATTCTACGATTCTATGGCTTGTGCAGGGAGAGAGGGTCCATCAGCTGAAACCAACAGTACCACCAAAGACCTCTGCTTATGCCAAAGGACATCCCCAGCAGCAAAAGGAACCTGAGTCCCTCCAAGGTGTCTGCTGTAGTTCCGTTAGTGAAGACAGGGTCAAATTTTCCCTCCTCTAGTGGCAGAAGGCTTTCCAGGTGTTGGGGTCATGGTCCTCACAGCATCACAAAGCCTCAGGATCCCTTCTGCCTTTTGCTGTGGAGAAACCCTTTGGCAGAGCAGGACAGGCTGGGGGACAGGCTGGTTCTGCAGCACAACACGCTGGCACCCTCTAATGACACAGCTACGGATGTTCAGTAGAAGCCTGAGTGGCTCATGGTCCTTCCCACCACTGACACTGCTCCCAGGTATTTTGGAGGCTTCAGTGGGGCAGGACTCCAAGGTGGGTTCCCTCTTCTTCTGCCCTGCTCTGCTCCAAATCCTCAGCTCTGCTGAGGGGCGTGTGAGACATCAAGAAGGGTTTGTTTCTGCCTGGTGCAGAGTCAGTGAGGGCTCAGTCCCCAGCCCTCCCAGCCCAGCAGCAAAGCCAGATGTGGTTGTCCCTGCACCACTGGAACGGGAATGCTGGTGAGCTCGCTGCCAGGTCCTGTAACCCAAACTTTTGGCTGCCCTGCCCAGGCTAGCTCAGGAAGACCCTTTGCTCTGACTCCAGAGACACTGGGAGTGTTGACCAGCTTGGTTCCTGCAGCCTCAAATCCCTCCTCCCCAGCCCACCTTGGGACAAAGCCAGAGAGTGTGTGTGGCTGCAGTAGGATCACTCAACTTCATCCCAAATGATGCTGAACCTCATGATAAACTGAGCTGCACAACAGCCACAGCATTGCTTGGTGGCATCATGCTTTGGCCAAGGGTCTGGGTGGCCAGTGTGGGCTTCAGAGACACCCAGCAGGGCACTGTGGAGATAAATTCACTGTAGCACAGTTTGGCCTTGCTCAACAAGATTGGCTCAGCCATGCCCAGCAAGGTGCCAAGGCCTGGTGGCAGAGCCTGCAGCAATGGCTGGCAGGAGCTTCCTTGGCACAGGGTGGACAAACACGGTCAGCTCTTCTCTGGGCATTGTCTTACAGTGACAAAAGACTTTGGTGGCCTGGGCTTGAGTCTGGACATTGGGACTAGCAGGGCATGTCCCAGTGCTGCTCTGCCAGTCTCATGACCGAAGTTGGCATCTTTCCACCAGGTGATGGTCCTGGCAAAACCAGGGTTGTGCACCCTTGTACAAACAGGTCAACAAGACTCTTGATGAACAGCATGAGCAGGACCAAGTGCTCCAAGGCTGAGACACAAGGCACAGTGCAGGAGAGCAAGCTCTGGTCCATGTCCCAGTGAGCCCATCCAACAGCTCCAGCAGGAGCTGCCCAGCACCACTGTCCTCCCAGGAAGTGTCCCCAGAACCCTCTCCCTGAAAGGGTGGGTGGTTGTGGCTGGGAAAACCTTTGGGGATTCTCTACAAAACAGGAGAGTAGGGATAGGGTGGGAATGGGGATGAGGTAGGAATGGAATGGGCATGGGATGGGGATAGGGATGAGGATGTGAATGGAGTGGGGACCTTCCAACACCTGAAGGGGACCTTATAGGCAGGGGAAGATCTTCTCTCAAGGGTTTGTAGTGGCAGGACGAGGGGTAATGATTTTAAGCTAGAAAAGGGGAGATTTAGGTTGGACATTAGGAAAAAGGTCTTTAATATGAGGGTGGTGGATCACTGGAACAGGTTGCCCAGAGAGGTGGTGGAGGCCCCATCCCTGGAGACATTCAAGGTCAGGCTTGATGGGGCTCTGAGCAGCATGACCTAGTTAGAGATGTTTATTGTAGGGGGGTTGGACTAGATGACCTTTGGAGGTCCCTTCCAACCCGAAACATTCTATGATTCTATGATGTGGATGAGATGGGGTTTAGATGGGGTGGGTACGGGGATGAGAAAAAGATGAGGAGTGGGATAAAGATGGGGAGAAAAGGGAAAGGGGTGGGATAGAGGTGGGGAAAGAAAGGAGTGGGATAGGAGATGAAGGAATGGGGCTAAGATAGAGATGGGGAGAGGAAGGGGATGGGAAAGAGTCAAGAGAAGCACAGGTTCAGACACAGCTCACACAGGCAGCCTTGGAAAGCCCTCAATGCCTTTCCCTTCTGCGGTCACCCCAAGGGGCTGTGCTGGGCCAGCCAACGGCACCAGCAGGTTTTCATCTCACATTTCTTCTCTGAATGGTTGGGTGGCCTGAAAACTGCCCAAGATTGGGTAAAAAGCCACACAAAGTGTGTGTGCTGTGATGTGGCACCAGGGATGAGTCACAGAAATCCCCATTAGGGAAGGAAATTGCAGTGGCTTCACAAGCTTCTCTCCAGGAGCATCGTGTTGCCTCCAGAATAACAATGATGTTTCAGATGGGTTTATGAGACATTGCTCCATGTCAAAAAAATACAGAGAAGCTGATGTAAAACTGTTTAACAATGAAGAGAGGAAGAAAAACCAGCATTGATTTTGACAGTGACATCATAGATGCTGTGGGAAGGACATGTCGGGGCAAGCAGAGGACACCACAGCAGAACCCGGGGATGTGGGACGGTGGAGTTGTGCTCTGGCATGAAGGCCAAGGTGATGCAGGTAAGCTGAGCAGAAAGGACCTGCAGTCCCCAGGAGTGATGGGAGTCCCAGGAGTGGCCTATTCTCAGCTATCCAATCTCAGCACCTTGCTGGAGAGAACCTCAACCCAGGAAGATGCATCACCCATGGACTGCAAGGAGTCTTGGAAAGCAAAAGTCAATCTTTTGATTGTCTTCCAGTAGCTCAATTTTCTCTTTTTAGAAGGGCAGGTGCTGCTTTGCAGCGAGCAGGGGGGTGAAGCACTGAGCAGAGAAGCTCTGTTGAGAATGGGCACATATATAATCTTCATGGCCCTGCACTAGTGTTGGGTTTCAGCAAGTCCTGCACACCAGGCTGAGGGCAGCCCTCCAGCCCGCATGGTGCCAGAGGAACTTCTGACCCCTGCAGTTGCTGTCACCTCTTTAGCAAGCTGTTGGGAGGACAGGCCAGCAGTTCCCAAGGCAGCCACCAGGCAGGTCATCTGCTCCAGCCTCCGAGGACAGACTTCCCAGCTCAAAACACCCCTGGGAAATCCTTGCAGAAGGCTTCTTGGATGCTGGCATTTCTTTCCTCTAGTTTTCCCTCCTTTTCTGGGGACTCCCTTCTCCTGGAGCAGCACGTCTGGGAGCCACCAAGGCCCTGCCACTGATGGCAACCAAAGCAGAGTGTCCATGGGTGGTGCTAGGTGCCAGTGACACCATGTGGTGGGATGTCTGCCCAGCTATTGTCTGTTTTCAGCCTAAGATCTCATTAGTCCTTTCTGTCCCAGGTCTTTTCAGATTAATTGACCAAAGGAAAGACTTAGTCCTGGTTGACATGGGGTGAGATGCCTGAAAAGAGCTGCCTTTTGGCTCCAGGAGGAGAAAATATGTAGGGTCCACAGCTGGCTAAACAGGTTTGAACTGAAAATACCCTGTCTGGCTGCTGAGGACTGATGGAAAGTGGTGTTGGAGTCTCAGATGCCTCATCCTAAGGTCAGCACAGGGCGTGACAGCAACTATAGACTTTAGGATCCTGAGGGGAGGAAGGAGGGTGAAAAGCAAGCTCAGAATCCTGTACTTCAGGAGAGAAGAATTTGGCCTCTTCTTAGAGCTGCTTGGAATAGTCCTATGGGATAAGGCCCTGGAGGAAAGACAAGCACGGGAAAGCTGCTTGATACTCAAGGATCGACTCCTCCAAGCTCAAGAGGTGTCCATCCTGACAAGCTGGAAATCAGGCAACAATTCCAGGAGGCCTGCATGGATGAACAAGGGACACCTGGCCAAACTCAAACAGAAGAAAGAAACAGATGGTGGATCCATCATGGCAATTGGGAGAAGTACCCAAAGCCTTCAGGAAAGCAAATGTTGCTTCTATTATTAAGAAGGGCAAGAAGGAGGACCCAGGGACCTACAAGCTGGTCAGCCTCACCTCCATCCCTGGAATGAGAGAGCTAATCCTGGAAAACACTTCCAGGCACATGGAAAGCAAGAAAATCATCAGGACTAGTCATCATGACTTCACCATGTGGAAACCACACCTGGAGTACTGTGTCCAGTGCTGGGCCTCCCAGCACAGTAAGAGACATGGACCTACTAGAGAGAGTCCAGTGAAGAGCCATAAAGATGGTGAAGGGACTGGAGCATCTCTCATGAGGGAAGATGGACATTGTTGGGGCTGTTCAGCCTGGAGAAGAGAAGGCTCAGGGGGATTTCATCAATGTATTTAAATACCTGAAGGCAGAGTGCAAAGAGGGGTGACCAGACACAGGACAAGAGGCAATGGACACAAACTGGAACACCAAAGGTTCCCTCTGAACATGAAAAAGTACTTTTTCACTGTGAGGGTGACCAAGCACTGACACAGGTTGCCCAGGGAGGTTGTGGAACCTCCATCCTTGTAGGCGTTCAAAAGCTGTCTGGACAAAGTCATGGGCAATGGGTTCTGCATGGCCCTGCTTGAGCAGGGGGTTGGACCAGATGACCTACAGAGGTCCCTGCCAACCCCAACCAGTCTGTAGTTGTGTGATTTTTGGCACAGAGATGTCAGGGTGAGCTTTGGGGCAGGTAGGACAAAGTAGGCGGGTGGAGCAGGCACTGCTGGGCATCCATCCAAAGGTTGTGGATAGATGACGTGCAGAGGTTCCCTGCTAACCTGTGCTGACCTTTGGACGGTGAACACCAGGCTGAGCTCAGCCAGGGAAGAGCAAGTTCAGTGCAGGGCAGTTTGCAGGATAAGCTGATTTATTGCCCGGGCCAGGAGAAATGAGTAGTCCTTAAATATCTGCTTTAGTCTATATTTAAAGAGCTGCCCGGCTGCCTCGGATCTCCAGAGCTGCTCTGTGAGATGGAGACTGTCTGCTTAGCTGGCTGGAGCACAAAGCAAGGAGGTCAGCTTGGGGCAGCTTTATTTCACGGTCCTGGGGCTGGTGTTTAACATATACACTTCATGTGAGCGTCTCATCTGAGAGCCAGAAGCAGCCTCCATGGAGATGAAGCATTGTCAGTCTTGCCCCTAATTTACAAGACTTTCTGTTGGCCAGGTCCTTCCTGTAGAACAAAAGCTCTTGGCCAAGTGGAGCTTTAACCAGATATGAAGGATGGTTCCTCTTTCTGCTGTCAAACCAGCCCATCATAATGTGCAACCACTCTGCACCTCCTTGAGCAGTGCCTCAGGTGGTCACCTGCCACCAAGGGGGCTGTGCTGGGGGGTGGTGGGACCATTTCCCTGTAGGGTTGGTGTGGGAGAGGAGGGACATGCACAAGGGTCTGGACCACACAGTTTAAATGCGAGTGGAGAGGCTGGTGGGTCATGGTGTGGTGGCTGCAGCCCCCCTTTGTCCCTCTGCCCCAGAGCAGGAGGGAGCCCCTGGGATGCTGCGTCATCAGGGAGATGTTGGGATGAAGGTTGGCCTTGATGAGCCTAGAGGGCTTTTCCAACCGTGATGATTCTATGATCCCACGGGCATGTCTCCAACATCAGCCCAGGGTCTGTGGGATCCCAAACCGGGGGGATATTCCTTGAAATTCACTTTTAATTTGCAGTTCTCCATCTCTGCTTCTCTCATGGAGCGGAGCAGGAGGAGCCAGCGTGTCCCTGGAGCTGGGTGGCGTGACCACCTGGCAAAAACTGCCTGTTCCATGTTTAACTAACTAGAGAGGATTTGGATCCTGTTGTGGGCACGTCTGATGTTACACCCCCCTTCTCCTCTCCAGAGTCAAAGCTCTTGTGCAGGCATCTCAAACACTTTTTGTAATGAAACATTACTGGCTCTGGAAGATATTTTCTAGGAACTAAATAGAATCACAAAAGAAAACCCCCGATATCTCACACATCCTAATTTTTTCTCCAATAGACTGAAAGACAAATGTTAGTGGGGAGAGAGGGGGCTGTGGGTGAGCATCCTCAGCTCTCTGCTGCTGGATGGAGCTCTGGAGGATGAGCTACCACGTGGGCAGCAAACTAGGCCAAGCGCTCAGCTCCTGGGGCTGTCCTGGAATCAGGGCCACGCAGAAGATTTTGCTGCAGAACCTGGCGGGGAAGGGGGACGTGAAGCTCACGGGGGCTACCAGAGCAGGAGTGGTCCTGGCTGGTGCAGGCATCCCAGCAAAGAGCCCAGGGGGATGTTGGGCAGAAAGGAAGGGGGGGGAAATCCCAGCCATGACATCTGGAATTACCACAAGAGGGCACTTCAATCTTGCTCTGGTGGAACAAATGGTGTTTCCCAGCAAGGAGCCAGCCCTGGGTAGCCTGACAAGGCAGCTCCCAGCCTGACTCATGGCTGGCACCAGGAGCAGAGCAGAGTGCTCCAAAGGCGCTGAGAAACGGTGCGTGAATGGGAAGCTACTAGCGAGACACAGAGGGATGAACTTTTCTTCCAGACCTTTTCAGAGAGGTCTACCAGTGGCCACCCTGTCTAGTCTGGTGAGGGTCCATCTTTGGACTCTCACCCCCGTGGTACTCACGGGGCTTGGCACAGGGGAAAGGAGATATTTCACATCTCCATCCTGCTCACTGTCAATATCTGCTGCCTGCTCCTCAGCATGAGTGTTGAGCAGAGAAACCACAGCTCTGCAGCTTTCCTGGCTCAGAACCTGCTATGGTGCTCACCTGGGGACATCTGTTTTCTTCCAGAGCTGGGCAGGGATAGAAATATCCATCTTCTTTCTTCCTATCTATCTATCTATCTATCTATCTATCTATCTATCTATCTATCTATCTATCATCTTCTAGGAGAAATTGCAGGGAATGGCTAAGGAAGGACCTGGGTAGGATTCCAAACCCCATCCTGAGAGCTCCTCAATACCCATGAGGATCTGGGTGCCCCATAAAGTCTGTAGATGTGAGGACAGCTTGGTACTGCAGGTGGGGAATCCTGCTACAAGGATGAAGGACAAAACCTTCTTGTTTTGAGAGCGAGCCAGAGCATCCTGCTTATCACCCCTATTTGTCTCAGGGGCTCAGTAGCGGGACGGGATGATTTGGTCGGGGTCATGGCACAGCTGCAGGTCTTGGTGCCATGCCTGGAGATCTGCTCTGAGCACCAAGAGCTTCATGAGGACCTTTCAGCAAAAGCTGAAAGTGCTACAGGTGTAGGTGATGGAGAACTGAAGGGAGTGTGGTCTCCAGGGAGAAAAAGAAGACTGTGGATGACAGAAAGCAGGTGCTGCGTTGGAAATGCTATTATCTGACTTGGTCAAATATCTAGAGAAAATGGGTCCCCTGCCCCAAGGACCTGTGTGCTCTGAGAATCTCACCTGGGTGGGCCCAGGGTGCTGGGAGGACAGGAGCAAGGCTTGCTTTGTGATGTGGCATCTCCCAGCATCTCCTGGGATCATCTTCCTGGTGATTCTCCTGCCTTTCAATGAGCCAGAAGCCCAAGGAGGACCAGTGACCCACCCTGGACTTTGCAGCAGGGTTTCTCGAGATACATGTGATCCCTTCTGACTATGGGAATTGCTTCCAAGGGACATGGGACAGCAGCTTGTGGCACTTCTGTCTGGATGGGACATGGGAAGAGTGGGTGATGGTGTGGGGAAGCCATGTGGGGTCCTCATCTATGGGGTTCTCCCACCATGACCTACCAAGCAAATGTCCTCCTCCCTCTAGCCGGAGCGATCAGCTTTGCCAGGACTAGGTTCCTTCACGCTTTAAGGTTTGGCTGATTACTTGCAATTAGCACTAATTAGTGTCTCTTTTGACAGGGCCTTGTCTCTACTTCCCGGGGTCTTGGCCTTGGCGCATCATGCTGGGTGTTGGGTCCCATTTTGTCCTGAGGCACCTCCACTGGTCTCAGCAGCAAAGCCAGAGGGTTCTTTTGGGGCTGCAACCTTTTGTCCTGGAGGACCTGCCCATAGGGGACTCAACTGGGGGGTCTGTTGCATCTCAGCTTTCCTGGAGTCGCCATGATTTGCTCTGCAAAGCCATGGTGCTGGGTGTGCTGTCCCACCGCCCAAATAGTTTGGGCTTTTCCCTAGGACCAGAGTGCTGAGAGCAACGTTACAGGATCTCCTCAACCACTGCTGGTGGAATGGAGCCATGGGGGTCCCAGGGTGCAGCCCTGCCCTTTCCCAGTGCTCCTGAGCCATCCTGAGCCCCATCATGGTGCTGGAGCAATCAGGGCAGGCTGGTGGGAGCAGGATGGCTTCCTCTGCTCCTGCAAATTGGTGCAAGAGTGGTCTCAGCAGAGGGTCACATCTGCTGAAGCAGCCCTACCCTCTAGAAGAGAGCAGCTGGGGTGGCAGCAGGAGGTACAGGAAGGTCTTAGGACCCTTGCTTCCCTGTGAGCAAGCCCAGGATGAATGGAGAAGAACAGGGAAGGAGGTGAAAAATCAACATGCAAAAAATATATACATGAGCATATAGGCTCTGGGAGAAGGGGAATATAAGAAACCCTCAAATGATGCTCCAGATGGCTTGAGCAACTCAACAGGGAAAGTGACTCACAAAGTACCATGCCATGGTGGAAACCTTCACCCCTCTCTGCAGCCTCCCTTGGTCTTGCTGTGTTATGTTCACAGCCCACCCCAGCTCTGGAGATCCACTGTTGGGATCGAGCTTGAACAGAGGAGGACAGGACAGGTCCATCCAGCCCCACTGGGATATTGTGTTGCCTGCAAGAGTTTGCCTTCAAGAGGGAAGATGGTGCCTCTCCTGCCATGGGAAGTCAGGGCTTGGGCACCAGGAGCAGTTGGCCACCCCGAGCATGCAAACCTGGTAAGTCACAGTTTTCCTGGATTTCCCCCAAAGTTCCTGTATCACACTGCCAGGAGAAAGAGGGGCTGAGCCCAAGCTTCTTGTGCAACCACTGAAGGATTGTCTACTGAACCTAAGAGCATTTTCTAGCTGATAAGTCTAAAAGGTTGAGCAGGAAAATATTGTCACCTCCTTCTCCCCAGGCTTGGAACCTGAGTGCATCAAACGTGACTCCTGTAAACGGATTTAGACTTTTCTCTGGGAATTGTTTAAATAGTTGAGCATTTTGTTTAATCTCACAACCATTAGGGCTAGATCTGGGAGATCTGGGCAAAAATAAAGTGCATCACATCTGGGATGGGCCCATTTTGATGGGGAAGTGAGGGTTGAAGTGATCGCACCATTCGTGGTCTTCAAGCACCATCTCCAGTCAAGCACCATCAACATCTCTGATGTTTCAGAGCACCAAAGCTCCAGATTGCCTCTGTTTCACCTCCCAACCCAGGCTGAGCACCTCGCAGGTCTCCTTTCTCTTCTTCTCCAAATTGTCCTTGGGTGCCCAACAGCAGAGGTTAGAAATGCTGATTTTTCAGGTGGCTTGCTCAGGATTAGCTACTAAAGTGGGTGGAAAAGAGCTTTTCACCTCATTTCAACACTCTTGAAGCCAAATGTTCCTGTGTGGACATCAGGTGAAAATGACCACGTTGTTATGAGCAGAAAATCACCTTTCCTAGAGCAGAAAGAGAAGCATTTTGTAGCCAAGCTTCTGGGTTAGATGCTGGGACATGGCAGGAGGGCTGTAGGAGGTGTCCTAGGAAAATGCTTTTCTCCAGCCAGGTTGAGGGACAGTCCCATCAGACCTCAGACAGCCCTGTAGACCTCTTGGGCTATAGCAGAGTGCTGAGCAAGGGTTTGGCTGGTGAAATACAGGCATGTGGAGGGAATACAGAGCCTTGGCCAAAGTCGGGGGTGCCCTGTCCCAGTAGCTCCCTGAGCGTCCCAAGCTGAGCTGCTGATGGATGTCCAGCAGCACGTCTGCACTTCCCTGCTGTAAATCATTACTATTAATATTCTACTTGAGATCAAAGCCCACGTGCTGGATAAAGACCAGGAAGCAATGAGTTGTTCCCTTCAAAATAGCCATATAATTTCAAAAAATGAGGTAGGCAACTCTACTTTGCAGGTCTTCTGAGAGCTGTCACATGTGAATGATCCAAGAGGTCTCTGATGTTACACTGCTCAGCAGAGGGTTTGAGTTTTTCTGAATCACTGATGCCCATTTCATGTCAAGGAGCTGTTGGGGCAGAATTACCTCAGGACACACAACTGACAGGCAAAAAGAAGGTGAAAGTCAGTTCTGCTCTGCCAGGAGCAGGGGCTCCAGCCAAGCCTTGCACCATGGAGAGGTGCAGGAGGAGCTCCATACTCCTCTTCCTCAACCACTGCTTCCACCAGCCTCACCAGTAATGGTGCTTTGGGGGCTTTCATTCAGGTCCAGGAGTCCTGGCTCCATGTGCAGTGTCCATCTGGCTCTCTGCCCACTGCTAGGGCTTGGGCTGCACCTTCTCCAACAACCTGCAAGGGAGAGCCTGGGTCAGAGGTGAGCACACGGGGCCGGGTCACCCGTTCTGCTCACAGCAAGCTGTGGTATGGGTGGACGTGTCCTCTTTGATGGAGGTTTGTTCCTTTGGTGAGCGACCTGAATTGCTCGTGTTCCTGGTGGGACTGGGCTGCTCCCAAATATGGGTTTAGAAGTGAGCTGGGGTGCTGGCCAAGGACACCTGGGCCATCACTTGAGGGAGTCCACAAGATGCCTCACTGGGTGCATTTGTGATAGGAAGAGAAAAAAATAGAAGTTTATTCTTCATCTGGCTTCCTGGCCTATCCCTGGAAGACCGAGTTCTCTTGCATTTCTTGCAATCAAGAGCAGTCCCTACTCCAAACACCTACATGGCAGTGCTGGGGGGCTATCAGTTGGGTTTTGAGTCACCTTTCCCTGTGAGAAGCAGTGGTGGTGATGACCACAACCACTTCCTGAGCTATCTTTGTAATTCCTCATGCTAAAAAGAGAGTTGGAGGCGGGGTGGGAAATAAGCTAAGGAGGAAATATTTTCTTCCAAAAGAAGGAATTTGCACAGCTGGGCAAAGCACAGAACCAAAGTTCCCAACTTCTTCTGAAGCACCAACCATTGGCCAGGGCTGGGAGGTATTAGCTTGGAGGAACATCTGTCCTAAATACATTTCCTGATGTTGCTCAGATGAATATAGCTGTTTGATCAGTGTGCTCAACTTCTCCCAAACCAGGAAGCAAATTACTAGGAATATTCTACTCACAACCATGTGTGGGCTCTCTTAGGAGAAGAAGATGGATATGAAGACATTCTTCAAATAAGGGAGAGCTGCTCAACATGCTGCACAAGGAAGCTTGGGAGATGAGAAGTGTGGGCATAGCTTGCATTATTTATAGTTTCATTTTTTTCCCCCAGTTTTGGCTGCCTAAGGAAGAAGCAGCACATGTGGTGCTTAGAGGGGGACACGGTGTGGTCAGACCCTGCATTTGCAACGCTCTTCCTGCCTGCTCCTCCTCCCTGGGTTTCTCCAGCCAGCCTTTCCTTCTACCTGCAGCCAAAGCCCTGCCAAACCATGTCACAGAGCAGCTGGAAGCCCCTGAATTCATCTTCAGCCTCCATGAAGATCCCAAGACCTCATTTGCTTTGGCTCCTCACAACTGTCTGTGGACCTGAGGACCTTGAGCAGGGTCAAGAGAGTTCTCCTGCAGCCTTGTAATAGTGAAAAGCAGGAGCAAGCAACGCCGAGATGGAGTTTGACAACTCCTTATCTCGAAGGATGGTGTTTTACTGCTATCCCAGGGCTTTCTGATTAAAAAAAAAAAGTATATCTATAATGCAGCAGGACTCAGACAAGTGAAAACTGCAGCGTTTGCCACAGGGCTCCCAGTTTGGAGCATCCTGCTCTGTCCGAGCAAGGCAATGGGTTGGTCGGGATGTGATGGGGCAGCCTCATGACGTGGAAGTGCAAATGTCAGCTAGAACTCCTGTCAGACCCTGCAGGGAGAGGCGTCTTCCTCAGAACTTAATTTAAAGCACAAGGATGCATTGAAAAAAAAGAATAAACCTGCTTTGGAAGATTTTAAAGAACAGCAGGAACTGAAAAAAAACCCCAAAAAACAGCTGCCAAAATTAATTTCCAGCATTAAAAATCAGCACTGATGAGAGCCATCTTAGATCAAATAATTTATTTAGTAATTCCATGTAAACACTTCAGATTTACTAGCAAATACAATGCTTGCTGTTCTTTTAAATAGATCATTCAAAAAATAAGAATCTATTCTTAATGGCAGGTTGACTAGAGCTCTCCAGACTACTGTACAATAAGGAACTGGTTTCCTACTGGCTTGACCATCTCCATTTTCCCCGTTCTGTGTTTGCTTCACACAAAACCCAGAGGCCCCGGGTCTGACCTGCTCCCTGGTGATGCCCGGGGGTGTTTTGGGGAACGTAGGCAGGCAAGTCCTCCCATCCTGGCCTTGGGATGAGCTGCTGGGAGAGTGGGCTGGCGTGAACACCATCAGAACCCAAAGGGAAGAGTGGAGAACTTCTCTTTGGGGTGTATAAAAGCAACGAACTCCAGCGTTGGCCTTTCCTTATCAACACGGAGCACACAGACACGTAGCCACAGTCTTGGAAAAGCATCCTACGAGCTGGAGAAAGCAGTGGTTCTGAGGCCTGGTACACTAGAACCAAAAGAATGATACCTTCTTACATAGTCAAATGAAAAATAAATATCTTTATTTTCTGCCTACTTTATTTCAGTTGTCAAAGAAATTTTAAATAAATCTGTACAAAGTATACTGTTACAGTATATAGTCGGAGGTGAACTGAAAAGTCTAAGTGTAACAACACTACAAGAGAGAAGTATAGATTGGCACATCTCTAAGAAAGATTAACTTTTACACTCCAAAATCATCAACTGCCACAAGAACCCTCGGTTTATTTTTGGTATTTTTACGTTGCAGACATATCACAGCCCAAGTCTCCCCTGCCTTCAAGAGAAAACCACCTGCAACGGTTTTGCAGAGGATGTGAACATCTTTATGCTGTTAAAGGGACACCATCAGGCTAAAAGAGAGAGAGAGATTGGAAAAAAAAAAAAAGCAAAAACTTTGGTCAAAAAAACGTGCACTTTTACCAACCACGGACATCCCACCTCTTGCTGGGACCAACTGGTCCTGGTCGCAGCTGGATTCCCACCCTGGCAGCCAAACACCCAAAACAGCAAGAAAAGGATTTTTTTTTTCCCCTTGTCATTAAAACCAATTTAAGATACATGCACCAGGGCAGGTGGGGGGGGGGAGTTTTGCTTTTTTTTTTTCCCCCTAAAACAAGAATCTATAATTGATCTGACAGTGTCCCTTTGTTCAAAATAAAGACTTCCAGACTACAGATATTCAAAGCAAACTTGTTCACAGGGCAAAAGATCTCAAAATTCAGCTTTTCAAACCCAACTGCAGTTGTTAGAGCTCTTGAAACCTCCTAATATTTCGTTAAGTAATTCCAAACTGGGAATTGTGGGATAAATACTATAGATTAAGAGGGAGTTTTCTCTCTT
The DNA here is from genome assembly GCA_013401335.1 of Brachypteracias leptosomus. NCBI lineage: Eukaryota > Metazoa > Chordata > Aves > Coraciiformes > Brachypteraciidae > Brachypteracias > Brachypteracias leptosomus. Next base: position 16,785 of record VYZX01007677.1, on the reverse strand, counting down.
AATCTTTCCAATGATCTATTAAATCACTGTTTACATGCCGAAAGTTAATCTTACATTAGAAGGTAATGCAATATTGGCTGCAACATAAACCTATAAATAAATCAACTACCATAGATTAAACTCTGTTAAATAGTTCTAAGTTAATAAAATATTGACAGTATTATAAAATTACAGTATTTACAATAAGAAAAAATTCTAGACTAATATATACCTTTAACAGATCTCTTCTCCAATTTGGGATTGCAACGGAATTAGGAATATAGGAACAATTTTATTAGAAAGTTGCATTGCAATTATCATTTCTCCATTAGAGCTAGAGAGGGTAAATCTATCACTGCCTTTGGAAAAAAACAAATGAAGAAACCAAAGCGACTTCTGGTGGTGGGGTGTAGCTTTTGAGTACCAAACAGGTAACAGGAGTCCTCCGCAAGACGTCTGGAGATAATGTAGGACCAGCCTCAAGTGCTCAGATTAAAGGTGTGTTATTGAACTGCCAGCACTCTGAACCACCCAGGCTGCAAACGCGGAGCAAAGGGAGTTTTCAGCTCCACGTGCACAGCTGGAGAGGCTCCAACCAAGGCTGCAGGAGCTCCGACCTGCACTCAAACCATTGTCTATTCCTCGCCAGCTCCTCTGCTTCTTGAGCTGTGGTGGTTGGGTCGGAAACAACTTGCAGGAGAAAAAAAAAAATAAAAGGAGGCTTCAATGCTCCCGGGTCGATTTGTTTTGGTGGAAACCAAAACGCTGGAAAAAAAAATGAGCTGGAGTGATTCCCGTCATTCAAAAGCACCAGCTGCTTTTGGGGTCCTGGACACCCAGCAAGGCCCTTTTAAGGAGCAGATCTTCTACCTGCCCTTCCTCCCAGCCTTGGAGGAAGAGTTTACAAGGAGTTTAGGAAGGACAACATTTGAATTCTCTCCCTCCTCCCTGCGTCACACCTGTTTTCTAGCAGTAAATTAGAAAATAATGGGGGGAAAAAAATAATTTTCACATTCCTTTCCCGCCCTTCCCTCCCCCAGTCCTGCTCCCTGTACACATTTTTTTAGTGTATCTTTGGGGATAAATCATTTTCTCAGCCCCAAGCCTGAAGGTGCTTGTGAGAGACGTACCCGCGGGCTCTGGGGAGGTGCAGCAATTTAGGCATTTGGGGGGGTTTACCAGTTCCCGTACTGGGAACGCCTCTGTCCTTCAAAGCAGGCATTCAAATGGTAAAAGAAGAATTTGTAAACTCGGGTCTACGTTACCAACAGAAGGCTCTAGGTCCTGCGGGCTCCAGTTCCCAGAGATGCAGAGCAGGAAAACTAGAAAGAAAACTCGGTACCTTTCAATGACCTGCTGGGTTGTACTGGGGGGGGAAGCGGGGAACAAGAGAGACAAAATGACAACTGACCTTATAAACAAAGGTATGTTTAGGGCTTCTGGTTTCAGGAATAAACCGATATTTACTGGTAAAAGTCTGCCAAAAAACAAAAACAGAAACACAGGATTACTGGTAAATATTGGTTTATATGGAGAAGCTAAAAAAAAAAAAAGAAGTCATCGTGCTCCTGATCTCCACGTGCTCCTGGGCAGGAGCTGAGGACGGCCCCACAACATCCCTACAACTCATCCTTGGCACCCGGACACCTCAAACCAGAAGCCTTGTGTTGAGAGGAAAGTTGGGTTTCTTTCCTTTACTCCCCTTAAATTACGTGTTTCCTGCTGGATTCCACCCTCCCCCACCCTCCTCCGCAAGGCTGGTCCTATGGGGGTTTGGCTTAGGAGATGGAAAGTCTTCTTCTGAAACCACCTGGAAATGGATTTGTACATAATATGGTATCTCCTCGACTAAGGCTGCTGGTGCCTGAGCCTTGTCTGCTCCCTGAGATACCATAAAATATACAAGGCTGAGCGGATATTTTAAATAAAGCATTTTCTTGTAAGTGGCATAAACCCATTTGTTTTATTTACATGCTTATTTATTTCCAAAAATAGAGTTGGTCCACATAGGACAAGAGAAATCAAGAAGCCATACAGTAGAAGACTTAAAAGTCCAACATTTAACCAAAGTACAATGAAATTCCAGAAGTCTGTGGCTGACTTGAACCACAGAAAACATACACATGAGTCACACAGACATTTGTACATAGAGCATTATATTACCAATAATATTTGCAAACATGAGGTCAAGAGGGCTGAAAACCCAGCGGGCTGAACCAGGGTGCATGGCTGAAGAGAAGCAGGTGGTCAACGGCCATCGCTACCCCGGGGCAACACAACTCCCCAGAGACTTGGCTTCACTATTTTGCTTTTTATTTTAACTGAGAAAGTCCTAAATTTTCTGCCCTGGGGATCCAAATTGAGGACACGGTGAAAGCCAAGCACGCGGAGCTCCCTAAACGCACGCTGAGCTGGATGATGCTGGGGGGGCTGGTACCCATGAGGATGTGAGGAGCGTGAAGCAATGGCACTGGCGACCCCCGGGGCTGGCTCTGCCAAGGCTGAGCTCCCCAAAGCCCGGCCTAAGAACCGTCGGGTTCGAGGCAGGGCAAATCTGCAGGGCAGGACCCCTGTCCCCTCTGCCCAGACAGACTGACCCTGCCCGCTGCTACCTGGCCTGAAAGATCACCTGGAAAAGAAAAATTAGGGATTTATACCCTTCGTGGTGTGTCTGAAAAGGGTCCGGATGGGTTTTGTCTTGAAAATAAGGATTTCCCTCCCTTGCTGTGGGCAAATTTTGGCATTAGTAATTCCAGACCCATTTACCTTTCTTGGAAGATCACAAATAATCCAGTCTGAACTGACCTATTGTATTAGAAGGTGTTGCTCTGGATAGATGAGAGAAGTGATTTTTACTCAAACAATTTAACTTTTTGACACTAAAAAAAAAATTAAATCTCAGAGGCCTGTTTTTTTCCCCCTGCTCAGAGGCAAAAGGAAAAAAAAAAAAAGTGGAAAAGATTCATTATTTCTGTGTTATGGCCAAGTTTCTCAAGGTATTTCCATGGACCTCATCATGATCATATCTCAATGTCTCCATAGGATGGAAAACCAGATTTAAATCTTTACGCTCTCGTGCAGAGTATCATAGTAAACAAGATAGTTGTAACGCTCCTGGTACTTTCACAAACAACCCCCTATGTGGGGTAGAACCACCTTAAAAGGGTATAAATTAATTTTCCTTTTTCAAGTCACCTTTGACACTCGCAATATTAAACCTAGTCCAATGTGAATGCTAGGATAGAGCTAATTTACAGAATACCAACGATAATTATCTGTACCTAACAGGATTTAAAGGCAAGTATACTCAGTACATTTAGAAAAAAATACTATTACCCAAAGGCCAGACCTTTGACAGCAGTTAGAACAGAAGCAGCCGTGCAGTATTCTATGTGGACAGCCTTTAGCACAAGTCACTATTCTCATCTGAGCCCGTCACTGACAACTTTTATCTCCTGATTTGTCTTCTAGAGCATTTCTAACCTCAGATGGGAAACACACTTTGACAAAGAGTTGGGCCTGATCCCGTGCACTTGGGTACGTACAACGCTCCCCAACGAAACTCAAAGCCCAAGTTCCTAAAGAGAGAGCACAAGAGATTTTGTTTTTTCTTACATCAAATAACTACCATGCAAACATACCACGACGTTTTTATACGAAGTACTTCAAAGTCAGCTGGTATAATTCAACTAGAAGTGAGCAATCTAATGAAATTCGTTATTTCTAGAGGGGAGGGGACAAAGGTCCAGATTACCAAGGGACAACAGCACAGGGACACGTGGGGGTCTAATGAACCGGGTCACAGGAGGGTTCAGACCTCAGCACCTCAACCTCTAATGCGCCCATATTTCCTACGGTAGACTTTGCACCTTCACTTCATTTGCTTCTGCTGCCTAGAATGGGAAATAATTCTTCCTGAACGAGCAGATCAAGGCTAGCAATACTGTTGGAGCAATAAAAATTGCTTTTTTCCCCACTGCCTATTGCCTTGGACTTCCCCGGCTCAGCCCCACTGCTGTGTGCTCACAGAACCAGACCTTCTCATGCTCTTCTCAGTCACGGCCACGCAGAAGTCACTTCTCTGCTCTGAACCAACCACTCTGCTCTTCCATTTGCCAATTCTTATATTTAAAGGTTAACTCAGGTCTAAAGTCTTGAGGTGCCTGCAGTGAACCTGCTCCTGTGGCAAAATCTGATGGTTTATCAAATCACTTACTCTTTGGTACTATGATCTACGGAAGACAGGGAAGGTGGGAGAACAAGAGTATTTGTCATGACTTTTAGACTTTTAAGAAGCCTAAAACCAAGCTAGAGCAGCAAAGGGTTGCTCTAGCTCACCCCAGTTAGCTATGGGTCCTCCTAGGTCTCTTGGGAAGAGAGGTAACACAGGTCTGCACATGTCCACACACACATGGACAACCCTCCCAAGACAAGACCTGGAAAATGTTGACCAGACCTTTCTCCCCTCCCCTTTCCGCCCACTGTTAAACACAAAACCTTTGGTCAACCAAACTTTTCAGCCTAGACCTGCTCACTAGAAAAGTTCAATGAAAATCAACTCTTCTCCACCTGGCAACTTTGTTTTCAATGAGTTGGTGTTTTCCAGAGGAGACTCATTGGCTCAAAGGCTGAAGATCTGCTCACGATGCAGACTTGGAAGCCTTTGACCACCACCTCCAACTAGACTTTTGTTTACCTTGTGCTGCCCAAGAGATCAACATCAGCTGCAACCAAAGAAGGACTCCATGGTATTTCTCTTATAAACATAGTAAGCATATCTAATAATCATATACGCGTAATTTTTTAATACCTTCTTGGAGGACTTGATAAAAACCTTTTAAATAAAGACCAGTTGATCTCCACCTACTCCTATTTGTCAACATGTTCCAAGATTCTGGGAGATTACCCAGAATACAAGATTGGTTGTAGAATTACAGGATGCGTTGGGTTGAAAGGGACCTTCAAAGACCACCTAGTTCAACCTCCTTTCTTTGCAGAAAGTACGTTGCTTTCAACCTATCTCCTACTGAAGAGCTACAGCACTTCAGCTTCTCCTCCTCAAACTGGAGTTCAGGGTTGCTGATTTGCAATTCCCAGTGCCCCATTTAATACTTTAATTAAAAAAAATAATAATCTGTCATTAGGATGTTATCTAGTCATGGAGTATACTAAGCTATTGTTTAACAACCCTATTTTTGCTGCTAACTTCAGCATTTTGGTCTCATGCTCTTTTAAAACTCCTAGGTATGCCTGATGCTCTTCCACTTGAAGCTACTACTTTGCTCCAGCATCTCTGCCTCCAACACTCAAGTTTCAGAGGGAGGCTCCTTATCTTTACCACCCAAAAGGATCTGGTGATGGATAGGGAGGCTCTCAAACATGCCCTGTGCTCTGAAGCTCCTTCATGACAGAGCTCTGCCTAACTTGGGTATCTGTAACCTTCCCAGCTTATGGGGCTACCTTGACAAGTCTAAGGACTTTATTTTTCTGATCTCCACTGCAATATTTTATAACACAAGAATCATCTTTAGTCCAGCACCTTCCACCCCTGAGGATGCTGAACCTGTAATGGTGCTATGGTCACTGCTATCTAATGACTCAATGATAATTATATCTTCATAGAATCATAGAATGGGTTGGGTTGGAAGGGACCTTCAAGATCGTCTAGTTCCAACCCACCTGCCATGGGCAGGGACACTTTCCACTAGACCAGCTTGCTCAAAGCCCCGTCCAACCTGGCCTTGAACCCAAGACTAGGTTCAACATCTTGAACCAGTTCTTACATTTTATTCCTAAATCAAGGCTAACTTTAGACGAGGCTGTTACAAGAAATGATCCTTTAAGTAAATCAAGTTCACCAAAATATTAGTGAGCTCCTTCCCGAACAATCTGGCCAGATAGCGTGGACATGAATGAATTTACTTTTTCTTACAGGTTTATGAGGACACATGACCCTGGTTTTCTCTAAAGCCCCATGAAATCCATAACCACCTTCTTGTCTAGGATAGAAAATTTCCTAATACCCCCATGTCATTAAAATATGGGATTTATATCCAACGTAAATTTGTCTCTTTGGTCATCACTACTCCCATTTCCTCTTAGATTTTACGGCGACTTTTTGGATCTAGTGTTCCTCCACACCTTTATGACCTAGCGTGCCTACTTGGTAGGTAATGCTGATTTTCATCACCCCCTCCACCATGTTCCTATCAGACCAGCTATGCCAAGGTCCTGAGCAGTCTACAACAACAATTTTTGTTTCATGTTTCCACACTGGTAAAGATATTTTTCTTGTTGGGACCACATGTCCATTTCTTATCCCAACCCGCAGCCCACCAGCTGGTTGCTCCTCCCATGTACACAACTCTGCTCTCAACCTCCTCCTGCCCAGCTTCTGTGCCACTAGTCTAGGGATACTTTGGCTGAAGTGGAAACCAGACCATGCTGCAAAGTCATGACTCTTAACCTACTTTTCATACCCTTTCTATCATTTTCCCAGGCTTGCATTAAGACTTCAGGGTCCTAAACTGTCTTCTTCCCAGGCACCCAAATTTAGCTTCTGAAGCACCTGAGCTTCATGGATGAGAACTTCATGCTTGTCCCAAGCACTCTGATACCTTCCGAGATCTACTTGTCCACTCAACAGGCAACTCATCAGATGGATCTCCTAATTATCAGGAGTGGAGCCTCTATTTCCCATGATCTCTGCCATCCAAACCTCTCAGAGCTGCTTCCCCAGCTTCTGGATGCATCTCCAGAAACTCCTCAACCAAGGCTCTAGTATTAAATAATCAATCACCCCTTTATTCCTGTCCAGTTGCAAGTCAAGTTTCCACAAACAAAAGGCAAGGCAGCCAGTGCTGAGCTGAGGATGGACCATGACCACCTGCAGATGATTGAATGTCATCTCTTCTCCACCAGCTCAGCAACTTTGGCCTCAAGACTCTTTCTGGAGCTTGGAGAACCTCCACTTGTTGCACTGTATAGTATTTTGTCAGAAAATAATCACTCACAGTGTGTCTTCTCTGCGCTCATATGTGCAGTTCCTAGTGCAGCTGAGCCAATGTTCTTTGATTCCCATAATTAAACTAGGATTTTTACTTTATGACCGTATAAAGTCCATCTTTCAACTAAAAATAGGCTGACTGTTAATGGATTCTTTTTTTAATTGCTTTAAACCACCAATTAGAGACTTTCATTGGACAAGATAAGTTACATATGGCCTTGCAGAAGCCTGCAAGGACTCATTTACCAGGACTTTTATTGACAGTTGCAGCTCAGAAGCCAACTTTTGGATTTTTTTAAAGATCAACTGAACTTCTGAACACAGCATTGTCAAAAGACCTATCCACAAACCAAACTGTTTGCATGCATGAGAGCAGAGATGACAATTACATGAATCTGCAGTGCTTAGCTCCAAATTATTAATGCTAGAAAATTTTTCAAAGCCGTTAGTCCCTATTTTGCTCAGAGATCTGCCTTCAGCAGCCCCTGATTATTGAAATAAAATAATATTTTTAATAAAAAGAAATGTTGACCCCACTCGTAACTCTGTATCTGACAAGACACTGATTCTTTTCTTCACCTGTGGTGCTGCTCACACAATATTTTTCTCAAGTTGACCTGCCCACACAGCTCCTGATAAGCCAATGCTACGTTGCCAGCTCTCCTCAGCATCATTTGAGTGGGAGGTTTAAACACCAGATTTCACAAAATCCTCCATCCATGCTTCCTAGCCCTGGCATTTCTTGGAAGTATTGACAGATCAGCTCATCTAGAAGGGAGACAGCTGGACCTGCTTCTGTTGGACTAATGCAGAAGAGAGGAGCTGGCCCTTGAAAAGCCAGTGCCCACCTCTTGACCCCCAAGGTGAGTCTTGAGGATTCCGGACCAGCTGATGCCGACTCTGATGCACATGCCCAAGGAGCTGCTGGTTTTAAGCTCCTCTGCCCATACTCTGCCCAAGAAAAGCCAATTCCACACCTCAGTGGCCTACAGGCAATAAAGCCAGCAGCTTGCATCGTGCTACAAACTACTGCACAACCAGGATGGAGCATGGAGAAATAAAACATATTCCTCAGCGAGACACTCCAGCAAGCCCAGCCTGGGGAGGGAAAGACTCTCAAGCCAACGTGGCTAACCTTTAAATGGCAGCACTGCTCCAAGATGTCCTACCCAGACAGGGTAGGTCATCAAGCCCAACCGTCAACCCAACATTGCCATGACCAGCAAACCACGTCCCAAAGCACCAGCCACATCAGCACAGCTGATGATGCAGGGGAGCTGGAAACACGTTGGTGAGGGTTAGCCCCACAGCAGAGACCCCACAGCTCACATGTCCTCACACGCCAGCCCTGAAGCCCCCTGTGACTGTGCTGGCCCACCCCAAAGCATTGGTTCAGCAGGATGAGATGCCTCTGACATGTTTCAGAGAGCCCAAGTTCAGCTCCCAGACCTTTCTGTAAGCATGACAGTGCCACCTCACAGTTGAAACCGCTGAGACACAACCTCTAGCACCATGATGGTCACCCACGGGAGCTGCCAGTCTCTGTCCACTATGAAATCCAAGCCCACTGAGGTCAATATGGTCACGGGGACTCTGATGCTGTTTGCAAGCCACCTTTCAGAGCAGCTCTCCATAGAAACCAACATGCTGACCAAGACGACATTTCAACGTGTAGAAGTTTTTCCCTAAAAAGCTCTCCAAGGCACGGACTCTGGCTTCCTGGCAGCAGCTCAGCTCCCACCTCCCTCCAAGGTCTCCCTAGCCAAGAGGGACATATCCTTCCACGCTGCAGATGTAACTCCATACCTCTCACCTCTCTGATCTGCAGCAGAAAGAATGAAGCTTTTCTTCACTTCTTGCATATTTCAAGATAGTGTTTCAAGAAAAAAACCCTCCTGCGCCACAGCCAGGAAGGCTCAGAGCAACCTCCCACTGCCAGCGCCGCAGCCAGTCCTCTTTTCTCTCCAGGATCCTACGTGGCCCAAGCGTAAGAGAAGGCTTTTCTGAAAAGTTAACATCAGGATGGACAGCAAACCAACTGATGACCAGCAAAGCCAGGGAATTATCAGAGTTAAGACCAAGGAATCTGCTGGGGAGATCCAAGAGACGCCCATTCAAAGTAGGAGTTCTCCCAGCTGATGGTTGACCCAGAAAGGAGCAGAACCCACACCTCAAGACAAGGTGAAGAAATGGCCAGCCATCTACACAGGCTTTCCTCTTTCACCTAGGGCTACGTCTACATGAGCCACCAGCACAGCCAGAGCCAACTTGGACAGCAAAGGAGTCACTGCTCAGGACCCGATGGTCACGTTATCTATGTTCTGGGGATTTTACTCGCCCACGAGCTCTAGCCTGGTGTGATGGACCTAATGCCCATCGGTTGGTAGAGCTTGTCTTCTAACGAACCAGGTCCATGTGCTCTGAGACTGCTCCATGATAGAACCAAGGTACATTAGAGGCACAGCAGAGCCCTTCGCTGCAGAAGCACATGCCTGACCCACGCTGCAAAGCTACTGCAGATACCACCACAGCCCAGGGGTGCACTGTCCTGGTCACCCAAAACGAGACAGCACCAACACGCATGCAAAACCCACAGCCAGCCTGAGCTGGGCTCCATCCTGGCTGGATGTAGTGCCTTCCAGAGCAAAGACTGGGGACCAGCAGAATCGATCTGCAGAGGGCCAGTGAAGCCTTGTTCGGGGCCATCCAGCCATTCGCTCTGCCTTGGTTTAGTCAGTCAAAACTAAAAAGACAGTGGGGCCAGAAGTCCTCTATCTTTATCTTTCCTCACTTAAGCTCCAGCTGACATTTTTCCATGAGAACATGCCTCGCTCCTCGCTGTATGGATCCAACCCTCCCTTTTCTGTGTTATTTCACCTCAAACAGGCTACACAACTGTTTACTACTTTTATAGAGGCAGGCGTGACATGCTCTGACTCTCCCGAGAAACACGCCTGGCTCCAGCCACGTGCAGACACCAAATTGCTCCCCAGCTACCATGGGGAGCTCAGCCCCATGTCCCCACCACCCCCTGACATCAGCTGCCCTCAACAAAGGCTCTGCCAGAGCTGCTGTAATCTGCCTCTTAGGTGCTTCTCCACAAGCAGAACCACCAACCCTCCACGTGAACACCAGCGCAGATGCTGAAGAACTAGAAGGGTGACCAAGGTGCACCTCAGCTGTCCACCTCTGCCAGCCTAGCCCTCCTCTCCTGCTCTGAAAGCCTTCTCCCACCCTTCAGACGGACAACAGCTCCTCTGCTGGGAGCTTCTCCCCCAGGACAAACTCTTTTCACCCAGCCTGAGTCCAACAGCTCAGGAAATATCTTTGCTAGCAACAACAGCACTGTAGGAGGGCATGTCCCAAGGCAAACCCTTCCAATGGACCTCTCCAGCAGCAACTTTCATTCCACCCAAATTGCAATAAAATATCCAGTGATGATTTGGCATCTACTTCTCTCTGCTATCTACAGCTGCATCAAGGACAAGCCCAGTAAAGCCCCATTGCCCACTTATACTTTGCAAGGAGCAGGATGCATCACAAACCCCTCTTTTGGACTGGTTTTCCCCCAGACCGTTATGCTGCTAAAACACAGTCCCAGTGGGAACTGAAAAACTTTGAAAAGAAAAAGTGAAGAAGAAGGTTAGGCAGGCTAAGAGAAACTCCCATAGTGGCCCCAGGACCATTTGGCATGGGAAGCATCACTGGTGGGAGTGGAGCAGGCAGCCTGATGGGCAGAACTTCAGGTGCCACATGGGTTGAGCATCCTCCCCATGCCACCACCCTCAGTAACTTCCACAGGAGGGATCCCACTTAAGAGAGACAAAAAAAATGCCATGAACTTCAGGCTCACAGATTAGGTTCTGCTTAAAAGAGGCTCTGAAAAAAGGTTCTGGTTTTGAGAGCCCGTTGAGATGAACCTGAACTAGCTCAAAACTCTATATACGTATCTCCTTGCCACGCTCCAGCCCACGCGCAACATTTTGCGGAGCTCACAGCACGTGAGAACGGAGCAAAAGGAACCAGAGGCTGGCAAAAAAAGCTCTGGGCTGAAATTATCCTTCATTGTTGCAAAGTGGCACAGGAGATGGCAACGGCAGAAGGAATCGAGAATAAAAATGGAGCTCACTTGTTTACCTTGGCTGTTTTGTCACAACATTTTGACAAGGCTCCGCGTGCAGCCCGCTCTTCTGTTCCACCAAAAACATGCAGATCCTTTCACCTGTCCTCACGCGGCACGGAAGAGAGCCAAGATGAGCAGAACTTTTGGGGAGAGAAAAGCAGGTGCAAAAAAACCCACAAAGCCCAGCGTGAGAACTTAAAACCACGCTGGACTCCACTTCCAGTGGGAAGAGTGACCCTTCTGCTGCACAAGCTGAGTTAACAAGGAGCAGGCGGCCAGCAAGGAAGGGTGGTAAGAAAAGGAAAGTTTGGGGAAGTCTGACAAAAAGCAAAAAAGAATAAAAAAAGAAAGAAAAAATAAAAGGAAAGAGAAAAATAAAAGCAAAGAATAAAAGGAGAAAATAAAGGGGAAAAAAGAGGAAAAAATAAAAGGAAAAAAGGAAAAAATAAGAGGAAAAAAGTAAAAGTAAAAATAGAAGGAAAAAATAAAAGGAATAAAAGGAAAAAATAAAAGGAAAAAATAAAAGGAAAAAATAAAAGAAAAAAAAGGGAAAAAATAAAAGGAAAAAAAAGGTGCAAACATGAATTTTAAACTTGCAATTGAAAATAAAAAATTCTTGATGGAATTTAAATAGAGAAACTCTCCAGCCCTTCAGGCAGAGCCCTCCTCTCAAAAAGCAACCCAAGCTGGCAAGAAGCAGCAGGTTTTTGAATGAGCAAACCGCACCACTCTGGAAGAATTTGCTTTTGCTGCTTGATTTCTAATTCACCTAAAAGACTCGTTTTCTACCTGCTGGACCAGCAAAACCCAGGGAACTGGTTGGTTCTGGTTACACTTTGAGCTTTCGTTGTTCACAAGAGCCCCCCCCACCCCCCCGGAGTGTAAACCTGTTTTAGCATTCTTGTACATTAATGTCAGGATTCTCCTCGTCTCACTCCCACAACTCTTGCCACGGGCAAGTCAATCAGATTTGGTACATGCCCTGGGACGGGAAAAGGGAGGACTGGGTTAAAAGCAACCAAAAAATAAGATGATTATGTCAGTGACCTGCAAGGTGCTAGAGCCAAACTTGGTGGATCTGCTGATCCAAAATATTAGGTAATGAATAAAAAAAAAAGTTTGACCTTGTTGGACTTCAGAGCAAAGCAAGGGGCAGACCTTTGAGGGAGGTGTGGGTGCCAAAACGTGCCGTGCCGTCATTCCCCACCTTGGGAGAAATCAGAGCTTGGCTTGGATTTGCTGAAGTGCCAGGTAAAGGTGCTCCCCAAAGGGGTGGCTTTTGAGTTGAGGGGCACCAAGGTGGAGGCGTGAAGTGAAGCCATGCCAAAAAGGTTGGGTCTTAGAAACCCTCCTTGAAAAAGTGCATGGTGTTTTCAGTCCAAACACACATCTACCAAATCTCCACTGACCCCGGAGAGCTGCATCGACCTGCAGGGTCAATACTGCCATCTCTGCCTTCTCCTTCCACCCACCTCCCCAAGTTCCTTCTCCTCAGGAGACCTCCAGCACCACTGCATTAGAACGTACAAGAAATGAAAACAGTGAGTACGACTGGTAAGAGATCCATTGACTTTTTATTACAAAGGTACTTGATCACTTGGCTTCAAAAAAGTTGAAATCAACCCCTAGTTGCTGTACGCCAGTACAAAGTAAAATCTATTTTACAAATTAAATACCTAAAAATTTGACAAAAATATTAAAGTTTGATGGCAAAAACAGTTATAAAAATCTTAAATCCCCTTTTAAGAAGGTAAGAGATAACATCCCCTCCCAACCCCCACAGTCCTGTTATACAACATTAATAGTCTTTTTTTTTTTAGAGTAGGTAGGTATGTTATAACTTGCTGTTAGCATACAAGTCACTCTAATAATTTATCTGTATATACTCCAGTTAGTGCACGAACGCCAGCTGATCGAATAGAACCAACTACCTTTAACTCACCCCTAATTTACATTTCAGAGCTTGCATAGTTCGAAGGGACAAAGGTTCCACTACAGCTAATCATAAAAAAAGGTGGTTACAGTGCTATTTTGAAAGGCAACAAAGGAATTGCTCCCCCCCCCCCCAAAAAAAAAAAAAAAAGAAGTGATGGGTGGGCTCTGAGCAGGGGGTGAAGTCCCCGGCGGGGTGGCCCCTGCCTGGCTGCCCACCAGCAGCCCCTCTGCGTCCCGCTCCTCAGCTCGACCCCCGCGAGGGATATGCCACTAAGTGACACTGTCAAGTATTTTATTTGTTTCTTAATTTCTCCTTTTTTTTTTTTTTTAAAACATTGGATTTCCCAACCAAACACTTCCACTGCCCATGGGTACGCCTGGCTGGAAGCTTGGCATCCTGCCCGCACCCCACAGACAGGTTTCTGACCACGGCTGTCTCGTGACTTTGCTTGGCCAAGCCTTGGTCCTTCGTGGACCTGGGGCTACCTCCAGACCACCTGGCTGGTCCTGGGCCTCCACGGACCTGGGGCTACCTCCAGACCACCCGGCTGGTCCCTCCACTCCCGAGTGGGACCGCAAAGAAGAGGCAGGAACCAACAGCAGCTTATTTCATTTCTTTTTTTTTTTTTTTTTTTTTNNNTTTTTTTTTTTCCTTTTTTTTTTTATTTAACTTCTCAGAGACAGAGCAATTTTGGTTTTGTTCTTTTTTAACAACAAAAAAATAGTAATAACGACTTTGACTCTGGAGGACATTTCTCTGTTAGCATGATACCACTTAAAGGGTGGTTGCGTTTCAATGGTAAATTACTTGACAGTGTCCCTTTAACTTAAAAAGAAAATAATGTCAGTATTGCAATGAATTTCAAGTTTTCTTGCACGTAGTCATTATAAAGTAGTTTTTATCATGCTCTTGGACCTATTCTACAAGACATTTAAAAGCATATCATCAAGGAAAAGATAAGGCATACTTCTCAGGAATTAGATATCTTGGCACATTTGAGCATACTTGTCTTTTTTTGAATTCAACACATATGGTCAAATATACCTTTCTTCTTCTAACACAAAACAGGGTTTTCTGTAATTGGTTTTAAATACTGAGATATTCGAGCCTTGGTAAAGTACCGAGCACCTCCGGGAAAATAAACAACAAACGGACAAAATAAATCAAGCCAAAAAACAAAACCAGAAGCGAAATCCCATGAACCTTTTACAGTCATTTGAGTCTTTCGTTACCATCATTCATCAAGTCCTAGTAAGTACATAAGGAAGGAAAAATAATAATAATAACAACAAAACAACCAAGGAACCACGCAACAACAAGACCAAAACTGACCGCGCGCCCTTGGCCAGTGAGCTGTTCTGGCCTGTACTGGTTCAACTGGAACCGGGTGGCCCAGGCGCTCCCAGGGCAGGACCCGTGGGCGAGGAAGACCTCGAGAAGGATGCTCTGCCACGGTCCCACCACCACTGGGAACGCAACGCGGAGCGACCAGGACAGCTCTGGGGAGCAGCCGGCCCGAGCCGAGCCAACCAAGCAGCAAAACCGAAGCAAGGAACCTCCTAAGCACACCTAGCAGCATGGAGAAGACAGTCCCATGACCACCGCTGGGACTGCCCCTCCAGACCCCACACTTCACAAGTGGCTTCCAGCCAAGCCTCACCAATGAGAACCATCACCCAACGCCATGTCATGCGCTCCGAAAGCTTATTCGACTACTGGGAACCAGGAAAAAAGTGCACGTGAAAGCAAGTTGACAACATTTTTCCAGTGATTGTTGAGAAGAAACAGCAACACCTCACTACCGGCAGGGAACTTTCTGGGAACACCACCAGCAAAACTTCTTCAGAGGGAAGCAACTCATGGTACAACGGAGACAACTTGTTTTGACACTTACAGTACATCTCAAAAAAAAAACCACAAAAGCAAAAGGGAATTATCATTTCCAATGGGAATACAAAGACAGCAGGAAAGAAAAGGCTTTAAAACAAGCTTTTTTGTTGGGTTTTTTTTTCTCCCCACCCTTCCAACAGTCCATCCTTGACCATCAGCTACCACCACCTTTGCCAAGAGCCTCAAGGCAAACGATCGCATCCCAAAACCAACTTCTGAGTGGAACGAGATCCTACTTTCTCCACTGAATTCCGGCCAAGAAAAGAAAAGAAAGAAAAGGGAAAAAAAAAAGAAAAAAAGTTTTGTTTTCACTGTTTAAGGCATCTTTTTTTTTTTATAACATTTTCTCTTCACTCGCCATGATGATAGTCATGCAGCAGTTTAATGATAAAAATATATTAATATTTTACTATACAGCAGCAAGTTAGTCAATTAAAAGCACACCGACCTTTTTTTTTTTAAAAAGAAAAGAAAACAAAACCCAAAACAACGGAAACAACCTGGAAAAGTCTCTTATTCTCCTCGTTATCATCGCAAACAGTTTAAATTTGGACAGATTGAGTGTTCTGGGAGGGGCTGGGGGGGGGTCAGGGGCTCGTCAGGGACATAGCCAGGCAGAACTAGCACCACAGCTCCAGGGGGGGCCCCGCTGCGGGCACCCCCCGGGCTCGGCCCCGCTCCAAGCCCCGTGGCTCAGTGGGACCCCATCACCTGGGCTCCCAAGGGGCCCTACGGCCGGTAACGGCACCGGTGGTGGGGCCAGGAGCCGGGCTGGGCCCTCTCCCAGGGGCGACGCGGAAGGACTCGCTACCTGCCGTCCAAAAACAGCTGGAAACGGGGTTAAGTACACAGAATAAAACAAAAATATAGATATATTATGAACAGTACAAGTACATCTCATATACACAAGCATGACAATACGCCTACGCAGTTGTAAACCAAACAGGTGCAGAAGGAAAATTAAAAAAAAAAGAACATTACGGGAGGAAATTATTTACTTTTCTTTTTTTTTTCTCTCTCTCTCTCTTTTTTTTTTCCTTTTCCTCTTTTCTCTTTTTTTTTGTTTTTTTTTTTTTTACTATTTGAATAACTTTGGTTCAAACGTAAAAATCACAAGTTAGCAAATTTCATTTAAATGCCTTTTTTAATAATTTTTCTTCATGTTCACAGAAGTTTCACTGACCATTTTTATATGTTTAAGGTCCAGATGCAATGCATATTGTATAAAAGAGAGCACTTATTGTTTACCTTGCATGAATTAAACCTACGTACCTTGTAACTCTACAAACTTCTGCATAACATTTAGACAAAGCTCAGACACACAGCATGCCTAGCCCTCATATATATATACACATCTCTAATCACAGGTATATAGGGTGTCAAATATACTATAGTAACCTCCATGTAAGGTTCGAAATTTGGTAACAAAATGAGAAGAAAAAACTAAAAATATTATTTTTACGTGTTCTAAAATATTCTCTTTTTTTTTCTTTTGTGCTAAAGTCAAATGTTAGCTCAACATGAAAAGGACTTTTTTTTTTTTTTATATAATTCAGCAATATTATAATCTTGACCATTTTTGCAAACACTTTTAATAATAATAGCTTAAACGTGTACAAAAGTTCTCGGTTAATTAGGGAAATAAACACTCAGTTCTTTATATTTTTAATCAAGTAGGAAACACAGTTCATATATAATGTTATTACTTTTT
>VYZX01007676.1:112067-179073 GCA_013401335.1 Brachypteracias leptosomus | reverse complement strand
AGAAGAGCAGGATAAAAACAAGACAAAACTGAAACTGATTACCATGTTTCATCAGCCACTAAAGAAAGATTTCCACAGCTGATGCCCATCTCATGCAAACCTTTTTGGAAAGTTCATGGAAAGTCAGAATTTTGGGTGCTGCTGCATTTCTTCCGAAAAAACTCATCTGGATTCTTTGAAAAAGCTATTTTTCTGGTGCTCTTAACACTACATCAAGTAATAATTATGCTTTAAATAATAATAAAAATAAATAATAAAGGTATCTTAAATGGTGCTGAATTTGAAACCAGGCAACAATTTCTGGATGTTTTTAAAAAAATAATAATAATTTTTAAAATAAATCGAATAACCTGCAGTTGCTGTGGTTGAATTTTATCAGCATCCTTGGGACCACAGCTACCTGAGTTAACAAATGCTCTGAATTTCCAAACACATACAAAACAACCAAGAGTTTATTTGAAATCCTGCAGAAAGCTGATGTCCTCTTTATTCCCTAGAGCAAACGTATCGAAGATAAGAGCATGCCAAAATTCTTCTCAATGTCCAAACTTAGATAAGCTGAGCTCCCATGTCCCCAAGGAACAAGCAGAGCAACTTCAGCTTCTCTCTAACATTCAGTAGACTTCAAAGCACAGAACCCACTTCTCCAAACTCTACAGAAGAAATGCCATTGATGGAGCAGCATCCAACTTCTGCACCTCTTCTTGCTTGTTCTCCTTCATCTATCACTAGTACACCTCCCAACCAAATCTTCACCATCCATGGTGTTACCACTAAACAACAAACCAGAGGACCATACCTCCTCATAACCTCCTCCTCCTAAAGAGCTTGGTGACCAAGGACCTCATAGAGAACACAGAAGCCCCTCAACTACCTAAATGACACCAGGAGTCAAGAATTAAGGATTTATGTTCCTGTACATGCCCTCATCACTGAATTAAAGAATTTACTTCTATCTGTCCCCATCTCCTCCTGGCACTGCTTCAGTCACTGCATATATGAATAAATAATAATTGATCTGAGAAGAGCCTGGCTCTATGGACAGTGAGTGAGACATTTAGGCAAAATGCAGAAGAAACAGATTAAAATTAATCTTCTAATTTCAATTTATTTATTTATAAAAAGTGGGATAGCTTTAGTGTGGTGTTACCACTGTAAGTGGAATGGCCCCTTGTTCCCAGAGGAGGGACGTGAACTTCAGTCTCTCAGACATCAGATGACTGCTTCTGTCAAAAACCTCTATTTCCCACTGCAGAAAGTTCCTGTAGAAAAGTTCTGTGTTAACAAAACAAACCTATGCAATATTTATGTTGTACTGTACTTATAGGAAATTCACTTTTTTTTTTCTTTTAAGTATCTTCATGATATGTATTCACGATATTTTATTTTAATTAAGATTCTGTTACAATCTCGCTGCTTTGTATTGTCACATTTCCTTCCTCGTACTTGTTTTTAGGTCTTTTCCTGCCGTGTTTTAACGTATTTACACATATCTGTCTCTCACATTGTATACACTTTTCCCCCCTCCTCCTTTCCCTACAATCTGTTCCCAACCTCGTTGCTTGTTTGTTCTCATCTTCTTTCGGATTTCAAAGTCTCTTCTACGCCACCAAGGTTGAATTTCTGAATTAACACATTAATCTTACCTCTCCACATAAAAATGTGTAAACTACTCCCAACCCCTCCTGCACAAAAGGCTGAATCTACACAACAGAGTTTGATATAAAAGATGGAAGCAGCATTACCTACAGGAACCACCCAGATGAAAAGAAAAAAGCCCCACATTTCTAGCTATTCGAATTCCCACCAGGACATTTCTTCTTGGATCTTTTCTTTGCAATGTGTTTCAGCCCCAAGCCATTAGAAGCACGATAAATTTTAAGCCTTTACATTGCTCCTTTATTCCATACGTGCTTTAAGAGAAAAGTTGTTTTGATTTTTTTTTTTTTTTTTACCTTAAAAGTGTTGTACCAGAGAGAAATAGTTTCTTTTTTTTCCCCTTAACTTTGTGGTTCATCCTGCTCAATCCACTGCTCACTGATTAACTCCCTGTTTTCAGTTTTTCCAAGAAATTAACTCAAACTTGTTTGTGGAAGTCTTACCACTCTCCACAAAAAAAAGAAGAAGAAAATCAGTATAGAAAGTTTATCTGCACAAGAAAATCAGTAGAGAAAAGGATATGGGCTTGATCTACCTAGACAGGATTCTTTTGTTTGTTAAGTTTTAAGGAAAG
This sequence comes from Brachypteracias leptosomus, assembly GCA_013401335.1. Classification (NCBI taxonomy): domain Eukaryota; kingdom Metazoa; phylum Chordata; class Aves; order Coraciiformes; family Brachypteraciidae; genus Brachypteracias; species Brachypteracias leptosomus. Next base: position 176,840 of record VYZX01007676.1, on the reverse strand, counting down.
TAGAGGTGATATTTCTGAACACAAAAGACATTTAGGCTACTTTTGCAAGTCTTACTTATTTTCTTAAATTAAAACCTAGTATCCAGCAAAATTTTTAAGCTACCTGCACGTTTCACACTCACAACAGATCAGCGGAAATTTGAAATCCTAGATACTACTATTCACTACAAATTCACATAGCTTATCAGAAAAAAAAATTCATATTCTCCTGTCATCAGCACTGTAATCTTAAGCTGTGATAAGGTCTGCTGGTTGCATTCAAGGATGAGACCTCTTCTTTGAAGAAACACTGGAAGACCAAGGGAAATAATTCCTTTCTTCAAAATGGCAATGTTGCATGAGGAGTGATCTCAATTTTCATTCAGGCCATTTATTGCCCGGGCCAGTTATTTTCATTTCATAAGAGATAGAAGTGCCTAAATCAACTAGAGGACTGAACACCAGAAAGGGATGCAATTTTTATTATTATCAACTAAGATTGGATTCCTTATACTCACTGTACCGTAATTTCCTGCATTTGGAAGAGTAATTTATATGATTGGTACATGAGGTAGACATAATATCAGCACGTAACTATCTGTATTCTCTTTTTAGTCATAACATAATAACCCCAAATAGATCCAATGGGGTTCGACTTCCATAAAATATCACCTTATCTAACCAGATATACATCCAATTCCCACTGCAGTGATTACAGGATACAAAAAATAGCAACACATTTAGGATAATGCAGTGGAATATGATCTAATCTTCACTTTGCATGAAAGAAAATCATTGCAAATAGTACATGTTCTAAACATGCAGTACATGTAGTGGAATTTTAAGATGCAAAAAAAGGGAGAGTGAGTTTTACAGTAGCTGGAATTACTCAACTAGAGGGAACTACACATTTAAAAACCATGCTAAGAAAGAAGGAATTCAAAACAAGAGCACAAAGTCTGATGTGCTGATGCAATGAAATGATTACAGGTTTCTTAAAGATATTTTTTCATAAAAATCTCCGTTTTTTTTCCTGTTTTGTTTCGGTTTTTTTTGAAGCAGCAACCCAAACGCAGAAATACATAATCTGTTGTTAAGGATAATAACCACCTAAGGGAACACAGGTCTGGTCACTGCCACAATCTTTGCTTAAAATAAATAAAAAGAACTATAACTCTCCTAGAAATACTCTCTTAAAGATTATCTGTTAATTTAGGGACAGTACCCCAGTTTTAAATGCTCAGCCAAAATCACAGTATCATAGGAAAAAACCAAAATGTGGGCATGTAAGCACTGATACAAAAATTCAAGTAGCCACAGCTCTTCCAAGTTTCTTGGGAAAGGATTTGGAACTTGCATCCCAGAATTTCACCTCCTACACTGGACCCACCATACACCTGTAATACACTCAATAACCCTAAAGTGTTTTCCATTCTGAGTCTTGATTTAAAATTAACCAAATCTCTACTTTAGAGGAAGGCAAGAGTCACTTTCACAAGATTGTTTTTGTGACAAGTGTAGTGTGGTGCTTTGTCAGTGGATTATACAAAAGAAAAATAACTTAATGGCCTAATGTGTTAATATATTTTCTTTCTTTGATTCATTAAAAAAAAAAAAGTTTGAAGAGAATCATTTTCTATATTGGATAATTTAAAGCCAACTGCAAAAATCAAATTTGATTTAGTAAAACATGAAACAATCACAGTGATAACATTGATATTTAAAATATAACATTAGCTTAACTTGGTAAATACAACAGAAATAGAGAGTCTTAAATAAGCTTTTCTAATGTTTACCACAGGAAGTTTCATCCTCCCTATCAAGATGGAAAAGATGCACTACACCTACAATGCTCTGTTGTTAAAAACATCACACAGCTTGTGCATTGTCTCTCACATGGATGTAGATGTAACAAAACAGTGTCCATAAAATGTAAATGTATTTTACTGTCAAGTATTGATAGGTGAATCAGAACGAATCAGTATTCAGTGCAAAACTGAAAAAGACTGTGCCTCTAATAAATTCAGTACAAGCCTAGCAAAAAAACCCTGCTGTTATCACGAAAGCTCATGTTATCATGAGATTACAACAGACGTTGAGTGAGAATACGTACAAATTTAATGAAATGTAAAAGAAAACACTTCAAATCACAACAAATTTCTGTAGTGCCTTCTACTGCATCTCGTTGCCTGCTAAGGGCTCTTGTCGTATTAAACTACATGGCAGTGCCACCACAACAACATGACACACAACTAGAATTTTTTTGTTACTCTAAGAGAGAAACTTGGTTCCACGAGAAGAAAGTTCTGAAGAAAATAAGCCACGTATTCCCACCATAAATAAATCTATCATACAGGGAAGAAGAAAGTTCTGAAGAAAAGCGAGTATTCCCACCATAAATAAAGTTATCATACAGGGAAGAAGAAAGCTCTGAAGAAAACAAGAAAGTATTCCCATTGTAAATATTGAAAATTTAAAAATATTGAGCACTGACTGACAAATTGAAACTTCATGGATTTAGAGCTCTTCATAGGAAGGTCCACACATACATGTGCCTATGCACAACATACTTGCACCTCCACTTACCTCAATAGCTCTCTTTATATATGGTATTTGGGTGCCACTGTCCAGGTCTTCATTGATGATAAGCCTCCGAGCCCACTGTCCTGCTCTGACAACACCATTACCATGAATTAGGACCAAGAGCTTGTCAGGATTTGTTAGTGCATCCTCACTCATAAAGATGAAACTCTTTGGTTCACTCTCAGTCGCATCAACCTGCAATTACAGACAGCAGATGTTTTATGAGTCAATAAAATTTTGATTAAACACAAAAAAAATTTTGGTAACTGCAACATTAATAGCTACAAGATTGATATAAAAACTTTCACCACTTAACAAGGGGTTGCATGCATCTTATAAGGACTAATGTGTGCCCAGTACTAAATAAAAATAAAGCAAGAGCTAGTATCTGTGCAACTTAATTCTGAAACATAAAAACGTTCCACAGTTTAGAACAGTAATCCAATTTTGATAGGATTTTTTTGATTGGATTGGAGATCTGAATCAAATAAAAGGGTAAAAAGTACACTAAAGTTTTGAAACATCGTTTACAGAAATATGCTGGGAAAAAAAGTCCATAAAAGGGGAGAAAACAAAAATCGAGTAGCTGGTCAACTCTGAAAAGCCTGAAGCAACAATAAAGTTCTTACATAATATGAAGAAAATCCTGAGGAGTTCCATCTCAATCACCTCAACATAAATACCCAATAAGCCACGTAGGAACCAGTATTGTAAATTTGTGTATTGTAAATTTAATAGTATAGACCTAATAAAATACAGAAATCCAATCTGGGTCTAAATAATGGCTTCATTAACAGTCCTGCACCTGGGTCAATACTCAAGCTGCTTTGCCATAGGAACAGACCAACAACCAGCTTTGGTACTCAGTAAACCATAACCTAATTCCAAGTTTTGTCCCTCTTCTAGAAAGTAAATCAGCACTTTTTGTTCAATAAAAACAGAAGTTCTATAACAGGTCTACACTTGGTTTAGCAAGTCCTACCAAGTATTTTTTAATGAAGTCAATGAGGACAGATGAACAAAAGGAATTCCCAACTGGAAGAGTGGTCATGTCTCTCTTCAGCATCTGCAGTAGCACTGAAGACCTTGTTCCTACTCCAAAATGATGCAACATCTCATGAGCCTCAGCTTGTACACCAGGAAATGTACTCACCTTCTCTCACACTTTGTGTGAAAATGAAAAACATGGTGAAAAAACCATTCTATTGAGAATTACAATACTTAAGTACAACAGGTACTGGAGCTACAATCAGATTACACCACTGCTTCTGAAGCAGCAGCATTGGTACCTTAAAATTAACATGGTTTGGTAAAAAGTCAGACAACACTAAACCTCAAAAAATACTTGGCAAGATGCAATTGACTTTTGCATATAAATTGAATACTTACCTTATTATGATAAGAAAAACCACTGTGAATATGTATTTCAGACAAAGATACAACTTAGCTGTATGTTTTAATATTTATAAACTGAATTTTTTTTAGTATTTAGGAAATACTAGAAGATATAACTAGTTTCACACTTCTGCAAATATGTTTATTAAAAAAAAGTTTAAAAGATCTATACCAAGATCATAAAAAACCCTCTTCATTCTCTTCCTCAAATTAATCACATTTGTAAATTTTTCTTGAAGCTAATTTATCTTCGAAAAGTAGTAATTCATTAGATCAAGCTTTCACTGAAAAATACACATAAAAGCCACTTCTGTGCACAGCCTTACTTTATTGACAAATCAACATAGAATGTCAATTAGTGATAGATACGCTGAATCCCCATAAAATAATTTCTATTTATTAGCCACTTTGTCTTCTGGACCCACTCATGGACACTTATTTCTGATCCTTTATTTAAACACAAATCAAATAAATTTGTTAAAACGCTGTTAGTTTAATTTAATGATTTGATTCAACATTGCTACCCACAGCAACAATTAGCTTCCAATAACCTGTAGATAGGATTGTCAAATCAATCTAATCTCCACTGATAATTTGATTTTTAACAGTACTGTCAAAGTTTCATTTTCCTTTGTTTTTCAACCATACCTTAAGGTTTATGAACATGTGTTTATAGTGAATTCTCCAAGTTATGCCCTCTACATGCATGATGATGCTCTTAAGCTTTTCAAACAGCAGATTACTTTTTCCATGAGTTCTGTACAGAGAATTTCAGCAGCATAACAGTCAGTATTTTACACAGCTGCTATCAATATATAGGGTAAGATCAAACTATACTCAGAATCTAATCTTACTGACATTCACACAACCATTGACATTAACTCAATTTTCAGTTCTTAGCTGTTACTAACCCAAGATGCACGAGCCCTGATGAGGCTCTAGGGGTCTTTTATTTTGTGCCTTGGTTGTTTTAAAGACTGAATGTTAAATTTTTAAAGGGGGAAAAAAAAAATCCCCTAATATTTTTCTTACTCCAGGTCAGAAACACAATAAAAATTATGAGTGTAAGCCTACAAACAAGCAAAACAGGTGCAACTTCTGACTGCAGGAAAGAATGTGGCAAATAAGTGGAATTTCAACTGAAAAGACTCAAAAAAGATTGTGAGGATTGTGAGCAGCTGCTCATTTGTGTCACAAGATAAGAAAGTCTCTATGTGGGTCAACATAAAGCTAACTCACATTAGTCTTCACAATATTCAATACCCCGACTGATAATTTTTCACTCAGAACTGTAAAAAATGAAGACTGCTGATCAATATTACAAGCAGCTAATTAGCATCTGGTTCTTGCCACAACTACCTTAACAAGCCTAAAATCAGTGGAAGTTTCACAAAACAAGTATTGACTGGACTTAGGTAACAAAACAGCCAAAAGGAACATGCACTGGAGATAACAGACCATTGATTTTAAAAAAAAAGTCGTTCTTGGCTGTCTACTAGATCAAGAGAACTAGTGAATGAAGTTTCACCTATTGAAGTCAAAGAGCAAGGCATTGATAGTTCAGAAGATTCTGCAAAGTGAGACCTTTCAGCACCATCGTCAATAAAACATGTTCCTAATTACTTAAAGTTACGTCTCAAGCCTTCCCAGAAGCTGTTAAAGATGCATTTAATTCAGAAGCACCCTCTATTTGTCCTCAACAGCTAATGAAGGGCAAAGATCAATCACTGATTATGCTATTAAAACCAGGAAAACACAAAGACTTCACCTGGATAAAAAAATTGCAGTCGCCCTTATATTCATAATATAATTTTCAATGGAGCACAAAATGAGAAATTTAGAAGAAATAATTGAACAGCTTCTCCCTGAATCTGAGTCTCTTCATTTAAATTTTCAAGTCCAGTAGAGTATGTTGGAACATCAAGAAGACTACAATACTTTACAGTAACATTAATGCAATATGCAGCTTCCCTGTGTAAAAATAACGCTTATATTTAAGTTTGTCAGAGATACTGACACAAAAAAAATAATGGGTGAGATTTCCTGATTTCTAAACTGCTCCTGAGACCCCCCCTGGAGCTCTGTGTCCAGTTCTGGAGCCCCTAGGACAAGAAAGATCTGGAAGTGCTGGAACGTGTCCAGAGAAGGGCCATGAGGATGGTCAGAGGACTGGAGCACCTCTGCTACGAGGACAGACTGAGAGAGTTGGGGTTGTTCAGGCTGGAGAAGAGAAGGCTCCCAGGGGACCTTCTGGTGGCCTTCCAGGATCTGAAGGGGGCTACAAGAAAGCTGGGGAGGGACTTTGGAGGCTGTTGGGTAGTGGTAGGACTGGGGGGAATGGGTCAAAAGTAGAGGTGGGGAGATTGAGATGAGATGTTAGGAAGAAGTTCTTCCCCAGGAGGGTGGGGAGACACTGGCCCAGGTTGCCCAGAGAGGTGCTGGAAGCCCCATCCCTGGAGGTGTTCAAGGTCAGGCTGGCTGGGGCTGTGAGCAACTGCTGTAGTGGGAGGTGTCCCTGCCCATGGCAGGTGGGTTGGAACTAGATGATCTTTGAGGTCCCTTCCAACCCTGACAATTCTATGATTCTTATTTTCACATCTGAAAAATCTGCAGTTGTGTACAGAGCTGAACTGACACCTGAGGAAACAAAATGAGGATGGCAAGTTGGACTTTGCATGTGAGGTTGAAATTAAGAAAGAACAGAGAATACGAAATGCTACCACACTAAACCTTTGAAGCACAGCATTTCTGTACACTACTAAAATCATGCTGAAAGATAAAATTAAGAAGTACTCCACTTAACACAGTCGTGAAACTCGTTGCATGTGTTCAAACATCATTACACCATCTACTTCATTATCAGCTGGCAGAAAAAGACCAAGTTTCTGATCACCTGTGACAATGTTCAGAAAAAACATGTTTTTGTATTCACTCCTAAAATATTGATACAATAAGGTTGCATTTGTAAGAGATTTGGTCAGATCAAGGTCCCAGGCTCCTGTTTCTGACAACTGGCAGGTTGCTCAGGGGGACAGTGTGAGAAGAGAGTGGTGATAGAGAGATTCCTCCATTCCTCCCTCACTCTGGCAACCAGTAACTCTGGAGCCTCCCCAGCCAGCGTCTGTAACTGGACAAGCCTGTACAATAAATAGTTCAATGCACTTATCCCACCTCACTATTGTCAAATGGGTTTTTTTGAATGCATTTATAGCTTTCTCCTTGATAGCACTCTGTGGCAATGAGTTCCACAGCATAATGGGGACGTATATGAAATAGTAGTGCCTCTCTCTCAGCAGAGATCTCCTGCCTGATAATTTAAACTTGATGCCCCTTAGCTCCTCTATTATGAAAAAAGTGAAAAACCATTCCCTATTCATCTTCCCTACACCTTTCATGATTTTATAGATTTGTCATATTCCTTCCTCAGTCATCTATTTTCCAAGCTGAAGAATCTTTGTCTAATCTTTCTTTGTCTGAAAAGCACTTCATGCCTGTGATCATCCTCGCAACCCTCCTCTGTGGTTTTTTTGGGTTTTTTTTTTTTTAAATTCTTCATATCCTTTTTGATATGGTGTCCAGACTCCATGCAGTGTTCAAGATGAGGGCCCACATAATGAGTGGAATGACGATGTTTTTCTGTTTCGTTCTCAACACCTCATAATTCCTAACATCCTATTTGCTTTGAGGGTTTTTGACTGCCATTGAGCAGTAACTGATGTTCTCAGAGAACTATTCACAATCACTCCAAGCTCTTTCCCCAGTTGCAATAGCTCATTTAGAGGCCACCATTGTGTTTACAGAGTGAGTTATTTTCCCCATAATTTCACATTTACCAGAATTGAATCTCGTGTCATTTTATCATCCAGTCATTCAGCATCATGAAATAATTCCCCAACTCAGCTTCAGATTTAAGTATCCTGAAAAATTTTAGAAAAAACAAGAGTTTGCTAGCTTCTATTAATTCATTTTTTCCTTTTTTTTTTACAACTATGTAATTGCAGGTCTCAATAACACCACACCTGTAACAAATTATTTCATCTGCAAAATACAAACACCTTTTTTCCATCTTAACCAATTTATTAACTCATAAGGGGATTCCCTCCTATGTTTTTTAAAAGCATTTGGTAAGCTTGTTGACAGTTCATTCAAAATCCACGTACTCTTTTACTGACAAGATCTTTATTTTTCCTGTGATCTCTGACTCCTTCAATGAATTCTGGTAGGTCTTTTTAAAAAGAAACCTGTACTGACATTTCCCCCAATATATTATTTCCTCCAGATACACAGGAATCACTATGAATCACTCCCGGAGGCCTTTCAAAGACTCTTTTTACTCTTTTTCCATTTCTCTGATGAAAGCAGCTGATTTCAGCAGTAAGTTATATACTAGTTGGTTGGTTTGCTGCTTCAGATTTGACTTCTTACAGAATCCTGGGCTTAAAAAGCATCTCGTCCTGCAATTTGATTATTGTACAATATATCAATTTGTCCTAAGATGTCACATTTCACACAGTCCTCAGAATCATATCCTGTTTAAAACAATTAATAATAACCAAGTGGACAAATAATACTGGAAATAACAATGTTGTTTCTTCTTACTTGAGCTGAGCATTCCTTTTGTGAGCAGCTCATCCACCAGCCTCATCAAGTCCCTTTTATTATTAGCCTTTACAACTGTAACAAGCTCCTCAAATTCAGTTTTAGGGTGATCTTACTGGTATTTTATATGCAACTTGCCAATATTTATACTCCTTTTCTATTTTCCTCACTGGCACAGGGCTTGCTGCAAGCTGCCTTATTACTTCTATTAGTCTCCTTTACTAGTTTAAACTGTTTTTTTGTGCTGTTGCTTGGGAGCCTGTCAGTGGTGATTTAAACATAGCCTTTAGACAGCTTCTACATACACGGTTGCATTTTCCTCATTTTTGTAGGCTTCTTCATAACCTGTTTTTGACTGTGGTGAGGGCTTCCTACCCATAACACTCATCACTGAAGAACGGTGCCAGATTTCCCACACTGCTCACAATTAAACAGCTGCACCTATTTTGTGAGTTCTTACTTTGCTCCAAAATGCAATTAAATTATGACACTTTGCAGCAGCCGGAAGTAATACATCTGAGAATAGCTCAAATGTACCACTGACAAACTGCATCAGTACATCAGCCTCACCACATAATTTATACATCAGAGTAAACACAGATTAATTCAGCAGTGGGAGCCTGACAGGGCCATTCTTCTCCCAAGCCAGGCACCCAAGCCTCAGAGCTGTGCAGACACTTCCCCCCGTGTGTGACAGAGGTGATGGAGGTGTTGTAATACTTATCCCAAGTTTGTTCATCTTCTTTTTTTTGAAGCTAATAGATCATGTAAGTGTTATGTTACTGACATGCATATTTCTTTCTACAATCATAGAATAGTTTAGGTTGGAAAAGATGTTAAAGTCCATTGTGTCCAACCATTAACCTAACTCTATCAAGTCTACTGCTAACCCCTGTCCCTCAGCACCACATCTCCACGCCTTGGAAACCCCTCCAGGGATGGGGACTCCACCACTGCCCTGCCCAGCCTGGCACAGCCCTTCACAGCCCTGACCAACAACAAATTGTTCCTCAGCTCCAGCCTCAACCTCCCCTGGGGCAACTTGAGGCCATTTCCTCTTGTCCTATCACTTGTGACTTGGCAGAACAGATCAGCACCCACCTCTTGACAATCTCTACTCAGATAGGACTGACAGAACAAACGACATCAAAAGAAAGTTCTATAACCACAAAATTCAGGCATTTTAAAGTTTGTAAGTGACAGCTCCCTGGTTTCACAGAGAGAGGGTGACACAACTTGAGGAAGTCTTTTGACACATTACTTGTCTGGTACATGGAAGCACTCCTTGAACCAAAACCTCCCCAACACAGAAAACTAGTGCTATGAAGTCTGCATCAAGCAGAGTGGCGTGATGAACCCAACCCAACCCTCTTCTCTGTCTACACAGGGAAAGCTGAAGTGGGGAAATGCTTTCTCAAGCAGTCTTGGGTCCTGAGGCATCAGCACAGCCTGCATGGTTTAGAAGGCTGAGAGTGAGGAGAGCTGCTGCTCCTAGCACAGCTCCTCCTGCCCTGACCCAGAGACACTGGCAAAGCCTGGCTGGGAAACCTGGAGTAGTTTGGGAAAGTTATCAAAAAAAATCCCTAAACAACACTTAGGGAATGGAAATGGGAACTGTGAAATATTACAGAACTTCTGAAGGACCTTCTCCTTCCTTAGCCTGTGTGGGTTCTCCTTGACTGAATATGAAGGACTGGCTGAGAACAACACTAATGAAAAAACTTCTCAAAGACTGTAAGAATCCTTTATGATAGTGATGGAAAACCTACACAGTATTGTTACACTATGGTCTCCAGAACAGAACAGATAAACAGCTGCACATCATCATGGTATTGTCCGTATTTACACTCTCATAAGTGTTCTTTGAGAAATCACTTCCAAGGGTTAAGTATTTCCACTCAACAGCAGCACTTTATATTACATATATATTACAAGTTACTGAAAAAGTGTGGTGTAAAAAGATTTGTAGTAGTTTAATGAAACTCAGTTGGAGTTTCTCCTGCCTTTAAAGGCATGTTTGTTCTCTATGTCCTGCTGTAGATATTTCAAAACGTTCACAAATACTCTTCAAAAAAAGCTTATGGTTCTTCTATCAAAACTACCAGATTTTGAAAATTCTGGTATTTGGTAAGGCAGGGAAGTCTCATCTAGAGAAATCAAAGATGTGGAACCTCTTCTTCTACGAGGACAGACTGAGAGAACTGGGGTTGTTCAGCCTGGAAAAGAGAAGACTCCAGGGAGACCTCATGGCAGCCTTCCAGTATTTGAAGAGAGTCTACAAGAAAGCTGGGGACTGACTTTTTATAAGGGTTTATAGTGACAGGATGAGGGGCAATGGCTTTAAAATGGAGGGAGAGAGGTTCAGATTAGATATAAAGAAGAAATTCTTCACTCTGAGGGTGGTGAGACACTGGCATAGGTTGCCCACGGAAGCTGTGGATGCCCCAGCACTGGATGCATTCAAGACTAGGACGGATGGGCCTTCAAGCAACCTGGTGGGAGGTGTCCCTGCCATGGCAGGGGGTTGGAAATTAATAATTTTTTAGGTCTCTCCCAACCCAAACCATTCTATGTCTCCAGATGCATGCACGGGCTGCATGCCAAGGCAGTGTCCTGAGACAAGATCCTGCACAGAGCCTTGGCTCACCTTGTCTTCATCCCAACAGTGGATTGCAGGCTGTGCTTTTTACAGATCCAAACACACAACATCTGTGGGAAAAGAAAAACTGTACTTACTGGGAGAGTTACTTTCTTCAAGTGGCATTCCTTTTCCAACAGCTCATAAACGTATTTAGTAATGATCTGGAAAAAAACCCAGAAAGATATTAAGATATTAGATATTAGATGACTTACAGTAATGACATAACCAGGCAGACAACTTAAAGGCCAGTTGGTTAAACTCCTAAGCATTTGTTTTGCCACTTATTTGAATCCTTTACTGTACAACTAATTATAGAACTTGGAGATTTGGACAAAAAAAGTCCTCTCTGTCCCTCAGGAAAGGCTGCTTGACAGGACAAAGAAATTGTGACTATACCTGTGAATCCATCACGTGCTGCTGGGTGAATAATTACATGCCTCAAAACTAAGGATTATAACCAATTAATATATACTCAGGGGCACAAGAAAGGCTCTCTTTTGCAAAGAAATAATTTAAAAGTGCTTTTTCCATATGCAGGACTCCTGAAACCCTCTCCCCTGCAGGTTCACTTCATGAGCTACGTGTAGAGCAGATCTTTGGTCACCCTCGGCACAAGTTGTCCTGCCAATTCTATTCACTGATCAGGGGAGGGATGGGTCAAAGGTTTCTACACAGAAGAAAAACCCTGACTGATTCCCCACTATGGGGGAGTTTAAGTCTCTTGTCTCCATGTAGAAATAAAATTGAAATTTTTAGACCTGAAAACAAAAGGAATTATTTCAAAGAGCAACCAAAAAAAAGATCAACCTAGTCTCCACGAAAGACTTGCCACCTCAAACGTGACTAAGTTGTGGACACTTCAAAGGCTTGCCTAACATCTAGGTAAATTTTTTTTCACCCTTATACATTCTAAGAAAAATGGAGATGCAGATGCAAGAACTTTCCAAGTATTATTAATTTGGGAATTAAGCTGAGGAACCAACTGAAGTGCTTTGTCCATATGGGGCTGTAAAAACGGTTTGGAACTAACTGCCTGGGCTTCACTGGCTACAGGAGTTAAAAAAAAAACTTTAAAAAAAAAGAGGCAAATTAAAGAGGAAAACAAGTGCTCATTAAGAGCCACAAATGGCGTGTGCCTTCCTTTTAAAGCTTGGGGAATTATGTTTAAATTCCAGACAGGACAAGATCTAAGTCCCAAAATATTAATCCAAGAATATCTGGGTACAAACCCAGCTGGTATTCTTTAGTCCAACCCCTCAAGGCCACAATTACAGCCATCTGAACCCACAGCACATTAAGCCACAACAGGAACGTTGCTGTAACAAAGCTCTCAAGTGATGGCATCTTAACAACACACTGTGAACTTCAGCAAGTAGGAGCCAGGGTATCATAAACTTCAGTTTTAATTTTCCAAACGCACAATTACCAAATAAAGTTTCAATGAAGTCCAAAAAGTTTTCATTATGTACATGTGAGCGAGCACAATATGCAAACGTTTGGAGCACATTTGAACAAATTAGAGGTACTGATGGAACCTAATTAAAAATGCTGGTGCACGCCCCTCCCTTGCTTTCACCAAAACCCCAAAAATCTTTATTAGGATCGTGTGAATTCTTTGCTACCCTGCTCAAATATGTTTATTGACAGAATTACGTTGAAAAAAAAATGGATGGTTTTAAAGAAAATTGGTCTTACCCAAACATTACTATCTACAGGGAAACTGCATTTGGAGCAGGAATTTAGCTGTGAGCAATGAGTTGATTTAAGACATGTTTATCCCCAAAGCAGTATGTTAGGAACATGCATACAGTGTAATTTTACCTCCAGGGCCAAACTTTTTATGGTTCACCGAAATCAACTCCAATGTAATGCCAACAAGTACAGCAGTTAAGTTCCTACAGTCTCAGATGCTGGTGCTGTACAGGCATTAAAATGAGTGTAATGATAATACGAACCTCAAACATAGAAATTTTATTTTTCACCCTAAATCCAGGCATCTACTAACCGTCAAAAACACTAAAGGAACACTTGGAAGAAGAAAAAAAAAAAATTGCTATGAAGGAAATGTTATTTCAGACACCACTTGCAAAAATATATTCTTTTTTTTGCAGCTCTGTGTTTTTACCTATTTCTTCTGTTCTCCCTCATCTATTTAGACTGTGGTGTCTTCAGGACAGAAGTAAACCTCTACTCTCTTCTTCCACAGCTTGGCTCAGTGGGGCTCTGATCCTAACCACCCCCTCACACGCTGTTCTAATACAATGAACAGTGATATCAGCCTTAAAAATGAGACTGTTCAATCAGTAGAGCATTCAGAGCAAAGACTTAACCTAATGAATGCTTTTAATAAGAGTAAACATAAAGAAAGATACAGTAGATTGAAGACTCAAAGTGTGAGACTACAATACTCAGGTAGCTCAGCACATGGATGGTCTTCACTGGACCATGAAGAGACCATGAAGAGACAAGACTTGAGGAAAACTGCCATAAACTGCCCAAATATATATAACACCACAAAAGGGGTATTTTTGGCAGCAGATCAACAAGTTGAAGGATCACAGAATCACAGAATGTCAGGGGTTGGAAGGGACCTCAAAAGATCATCTAATCCAACCCCCCTGCCAGAGCAGGGTCACCCAGAGCAGGTCACACAGGNCCCAACCTATACTGGTACCTGGGGTTGTTCTTGCCCAGATGCAGACTCTACACTTGCCCTTGTTGAACCTCATTAAATTTCTCCCTGCCCAACTCTCCAGCCTGTCCAGGTCTCACTGGATGGCAGCACAGCTCTGGGGTGTCAGCCACTCCTCCCAGCTTGGTGTCGTCAGCATATCCTATCAATGGCTGGTATGCTCTCAGCTTTAAAGGATGGAGGGTCATACATAAGATTTCATGAAGTAGCATCAAAGCTCAAAATTTCCCAGATCTGAAAACATCACTATAATGTCCAGGTTTCTTCTACATAGCATGGATGTGCCTGGAAAATCTAGCAAAACTGTGTCCTAGCTAGGAATATGGTTGCAAGTGCTGAAAATGCTACAAATCTAACACTACTCTTGGAATTTTATGCTTTTAATTGCTTTCTGTGATTTTATGGCTGATCTGTAATCTTGAAAAATTAACTTTTAAGATATATTTTTCTGTAGGCATTAAAGGAGAAGGGAACTCTGCTGTATGACTTATACAGCACTAGTTACTACAAATCCATACAATTTAAGTAGCCACAACTTCTTTAAAGTAGTAGAATGAGCTTGTGTATGATGGTATTTTATCTTTAACATCTGAAAACTGTTGTAGGATGTTCAAAACTGTCTCACAACTCCTTGAAGGTGAGTATGGTAACAGCCTGTGAATTCTCCTGGCCTAATCATCAGCCAAATGGTTGCTCATGACCAGAAATATTTAGTGAGATAGATTGATCAATCCAGTCCAATGTTAGTAACTCATCTGGAACTATCAAGGAACAAATTGTCCAATATAAGCCATTCTCAAGGTGAACTGTAACAGCCCTACTCATGCTATTCCTGGTAACCTGGGATATTTATGCTTTTTCTAAGGCTTTTCCAACTCTCAAGGTGGGCCAACACTGTAAGCATTATGGTGCACTGTAATTAAAGGTAATAAGGTTGCTGGTGAGCAGGTGGCACCGTGTCCAAGATGGGAAAGGACAAAGAGCCAATAGTAACACCTTGCCCAAAGTGTGTGAAATTAATTGCCTGATAAATGGAGGAAAAAGTGGTAGTTTTGTACTTCTTGTATGAGACACTGGAAACTTCAATCCCACGTAACAGTCACCACTAACCCCTGTCCCTCAGCACCACATCTTCACACATCTTTTCAATCCCTCCAGGGAAGGAGATTCCACCACTGCCCTGCCCAGCCTGGCACAGCCCTTCATAACCCTGACCAACAACAAATTGTTCCTCAGCTCCAACATCAACCTCCCCTGGGGAAACTTGAGGCCGGTTCCTCTTGTCCCATCACTTGTTCCTTGGGAGAAGAGCCCGACCCCACCTGGCTCCAATCTCCTGTCAGGGAGTTGGGCAGAGCCAGGTCTCCCCTCAGCCTCCTTTGCTCCAGGCTCAACCCCCCCAGCTCCCTCAGCTGCTCCTCACCACACTCCTGCTCTACACTCTGTCCCAGCTCCGTTGCCCTTCTCTGGACATGCTCCAGCCCCTCAAGGTCCTTCTTGGAGTGAGGGGCCCAAAACTGACCCCAGGATTCAAGGTTGGGTCTCTCCAGTGCCCAATCCAGAGGGACAATCCCTGCCCTGCTCCTGCTGCCCACACCAATGCTGACACAAGCCAGGATGCTGGTGGCTTCTTGGCCACCTGGGCACACACAATTCATTACAGAGAAATTAAATTTGATGACTTGGATGGACAGCAAAAAGGATAGAGACAGAGAAGACTATGGAAAGAAAAGAAACACATTATTTTACAACAGAGTTGAGATTTTACCCTTGCATTGCAAAATATTCTGCACAATGGTGCCAAGACTACAACACTCCATGCAGCCTGCAGAGCAAAACCAAAACTCTTGAGTGGAAACCCAGTTCTGGTACACATAACTGTGGCGCACACTAATTGGTGAGGTCCTAGCCTCATATGACTTGTGTTCTTTTAAGATTATATTGTTTATATAAAATACTTTCTTCAGGCCTGTTTGCAATTACCTAAAAGTACTAAAACATTCTTCTAGCAGCATAATTTGTAAAATCTTTGCAATCTTCTGAAGCTAAGTGTTCAGAAGATCAATACCCACATACAGTTGCGTGGAAGGAGAAATTAAGGACTAAGAGCCATGGAGACCAACATGTTTAAAGTTACAAAGATCCTGAAGGTACCTGAAGCGTAACTATAAGTGGGGACAAATACCAGAGACTCTTCAATGCACTAAGTATCAGGGGTCTTTAAACAGAAGAAGTCTGGAGAAGAGGACAACCAAAAGCACGCCCACAAAGCAAGGATGCAACTCCAAAATGACTCAGTTTAAAGTAATAAACCATCATTCTAAATCCGTGAGAAACTGAAAGAAGCTTTATAACACATATCAAAACCATCAGGAACCAGCCCAGCACACATGAGGACCAGCAGAAATGCAGCTGACCCACTGGTGAACTTTTTCATAACAGAGATAGCCAGGTATGCAGACAAGAGATCACAACTCAATGACTTGTTTTGTAACACCTGCATCCTAATCCAGAGGAGCTGCTTCAGTACATACCACATCAAAACCCATGCTGGGACGCAATCAAGTGCACTGAGCCTTGCTCTCTGAGCACCCCTCCTGCTGTGCTTTACAACCCAAGTCCTCTGAATTCCCATTTTTTTTCCCCAGAGAGTGCTCCCACTATCAAAACCAACCATGGGTAACTCTACCCACCACTGGACTATGTCCAGCAAACCAACCCCTTGCAGGAGGAAACAAAAAAAAATGAAGTAAACCCCTGAAACTTGCAAAATGTTCCCTTAAGAGTGAATTCTCTGCTAAAAACATGTGAAATAAATGACAGAGGCCTGTGTGATCTGTGGCCTTTCACTTTCAAACCAGCATCCATCAGTAGTAGCTGCAAATCATTACCAGGCAACGGATGTTGATGGACTCACGACAGACGTGAGGAACCCTTCGGGTGGCACAAACCACAGAGTCTCTTTGAAGACAATCAAGTGCCACATGTCCCTCTCCTCTCCCATATGTGCACCCCTCATGACCAAAATGCCAACAACCCTGTCAAATGGCTGGTGTCTGGTTAACACATGATAAAGAACAAAGCACATGTGACATGACAGAGGATAAAGCGCATGGGAGGAGTTGACATTACAACCAGTTGCATGAGGATGGATTTCAAGACCTTGGAGAATGAGTAAGAGCAAGCTGCTAACCCAAGTTGTCCTCACCATTGCCTGCTCCTATATATTTCTGGCAGATTTCTGGGAAAAAAAAAAAGGAACAAATTACTAGTTAAATATATTCTTCTGGAGGACCAGATCAAGCTGGTTGGGTCTGAGATTTCCCACATCATGTTCCTCATCTGCAACTATTCAAAACACAAACAGAACCTCATCACCACCATTACTACTCGTGTTACCACTTTTCACTACTCCAAGGACTAAATGTGGATGGAGTCAGAACTACTCTCTCAAAGTTAACAGAGGCTACTTCCCATCAAGAGTGAGGTGTGAAGACACCACCACACTTACTCGGTAGATAGGCGGCTTATGAAACAACACTTCTTAAACACCTTATCACATCACTTCTTATCATTAATTTTTAAAGAAAATTCTCAAAGTACCAGAGAGTGCAGAGAGTACTGCAATTTTGCTGGTAGGTTTTTATTAGTGGCCAGATTTTTTGAGAATAATATAGATATTACATTTAAAATTAAGCTAATAAAACAAGAATGATGCTTTCCTTCTCGCTTAACTTGCTGGCTTTTTGCAAGTCATACCATAAAAAGGGTTAGAACATTGTACTGGGCACTGGTGAGATTGCACCCTGAATTCTGGGGTCAGTTTTGGGTCCCTCACTCCAAGAAGGACCTTGAGGGGCTGGAGCATGTCCAGAGAAGGGCAACAAAGCTGGGGAAGGGTCTGGAGCAGGAGTGTGGTGAGGAGCAGCTGAGGGAGCTGGGGGGGTTGAGGCTGGAGCAAAGGAGGCTCAGGGGAGACCTTCTGGCTCTGCACAACTCCCTGCACGGAGGTTGGAGCCAGGGGGGGTCGGGCTCTTCTCCCAAGGAACAGGATAAGATGAAACAGCCTCAAGTTTCCCCAGGGGAGGTTGAGGTTGGAGCTGAGGAACAATTTGTTGTTGGTCAGGGTTGTTGTGGGCTGTGCCAGGCTGGAGTCCCCATCCTTGGAGGGGTTTCCAAGCCATGGAGATGTGGTGCTGAGGGACAGGGGTTAGTGGTGCCCTGGCAGGGATGGGGGAACAGTTGGACCTGATGATCTGAATGTTTTATTCCAACCAAGATTCTAAGATTCTATAATTCTATTATTAGTGTAATTAGCAGTTCATTATTCCTCTATTAGCCTTATGAGTTAATTATACTTCAACATCAGTTTAAGCTCCTACATAGACATATATTACAGAAAAAAAGAAGGGAACAAACCACAATTCAAAACATTAGTGAAAAAGACCTGCTCAGAAACCACTTAAGATGACCATCTCTACCTTCTACCATAACTCTCTCAGATATAACTTGCTAGGCTTTGAGGTGAAGAAGAATGCAAGGTTTTTTATTTTCCTTTAGACAACACCAAAACAGTTCAGTCTTAAGTTCACTTTTGAATTCCCACCACACGACAGAATTGCTCTCAAAATGTGTAGCCATTGATCATCACCTGTTTGCCACATACAGACCAGAATCAACCTTATTTGCCTTTTTGTTGCTTTTTTACCTAAAGCAATATGTTTGACTTGACTTCACACAGCAAGAGATTGACCATCAGCTCCCCTGACCTCTGAAATGCTTCCAACCATCACTTCAGACCTGACACAAGAAGTTACAACATCTTGAAACTCACTTTGCCAAGAAATGGATCTTTCATGGGCGTACAGAAAGCACACTATTTTAAAATAATTTAAATTCAGCCTAAGAGATTAGCCCCCTGAGCACTACTAGAATCTCCCAAGAACTTCGAAGCAGTGTACACAGGTTGGAGGTTTTATCACTGATCTTAAAAATAAACAAGTATAAAAACCACTGGAAGCAATGCCATTACAAGTGATGGATTTTCTGGGTTTATGATTTGCCTCCTCATTGGCAATAGGCACTTCAACAGAAAAAAGAGAAAATGAGCACGAGAAGGAAACAATTCTAGCCTACCCCTAACTTACTCCTCTTTGCAGTGGTGGAGCAATAATGTTCAGTGAAACAAATGCAAAATGAATTCCAACTGACTGCCCTGAGGCAAATCTCCAGTGGTGGGATTGACCCCGGGCTTGCTGCTGCCACAGCCTTGGCTGAATGAGCTTTATTTTGACCCTCAAGTGACAAACCTGACAATAAGCAACAATGAGAGATGCAAAGGAACTTTTTGACATACTGCTCTTGGACACAAACTTACCTAAGAACTGGGACAAACAAGGAAAAAAAAAAAAAATTAAAAAAATCCATCATCACCACAGCAGAACAAAAAAAATCCCAAAAGCTGAACGGATTTTCTAAAGGCTCTGTTCAGTGCAAGCTAAGAAAAAAAATAAAATAGAAAAAAAATAGGAGAAAAAAAAATCAATGGCATTTTAAAAATCCACAAAAGACCTCAGTTGGATTATAGTGTGGGAGAACAATTCATTAAGATGGAATTGACATTACCTCTGAGGGATTTCTTGCTTTTTCTACTGAAAGCAGCTCAATTCAGTCTTAACACATGGGTGTGATATTCTGGATTCCAAGTTGACTGATCACAAATAGGATCTCAAGATCTTTTGAGAGAATTAAATGAAAAACAACAGGGATTTGTCATGAATGCAACAGCATAAACTGTTGATGTGATTTGACCCAATGTTTTGTTACACGGTCTTTGCTGACACCTGTTGGTTTATTTTTTGTTTTTTTTCTTTTTTACCTTTTTCATAAAAGCACCTCTGATTTTAGAAATTGGTTGACAATTATTTTGATTCAGAAATGGCTTAATTACATAGCCCATCTCAGGAAAATCCTCAATACTTTTAAAATATGTGTACATATACATATATATATATTAGCCATAAACAGAGGCTTCCATCAATCACCTTGTGCTAGAAGCAACCAAACATCAGCTGAAAGCATCACCTCTATCCCCAAGTGGAGATAAGAAACAAAAGGATGAAAAGGTAGCAAAACAAAGAAGAAAACTATTAAAAGCCAAGAACCAGAGAGGAACAAATATATGTGAGGTTTATGAACACATCTTAATATTCCAATTCAAGAAGTAAACCTTAGGATTATTATCTCTAAATTTTATATTAGACACGAGTCATGACAAGGGATCTGGAAGAAAGACCAAGTTTTGATTATTCCAACTATTAATGAAAAAACTGTAGTTTAGTTGGAGAGGTGGTGCTATGGAGATTTGAAAGGTTAAAAATCCATGCCAAACCCAACTGACATACCAGATTAACATAGTTGGAGCACACTGGCTTTTGTAGCCACAGACAAAAAAGTCAGTGATGTGTCAAGCATCTCATTTTGCCACCTTTGATTTCCTCAGCAGAAATGACCAGATAAATATTCACAGATGGACTGAAGGCTTAATTTTATGTAAATCCAGAGCAGAACTCAAATTAACACCTTCTTTCCATATCAAGATGTCTTAACCATTTTGCCACCATGCTCCAGAACAGTAGTGGGTCAAAATAAATTGGATTTACATAAATTTAGTTGAAAAGGGCCATGGTACTGACTGTTAGCAGCATTTATTTTTTAATTCTTCTTCTTTTCTTGGCACAAGTGGTAGCTGATACCCTCAGGAAGACAAATCACAAACATGTTTATAGTTTCTCTATTAAACAATACCTGCACCTCTTTTTGCTAGGTCAAGAATACTCAACAGACCACACCAAGGTCATTAGCTCATCTCATACTTAATGAGCAAACTTGGGGCCCTCTCTTGCTCTGAGTAATTGATGAAAACCAGCAGTTAACTTCTAAGAGAAATGCCTGGCTTGCTTTCTGCTTTTTTGGTTTATGGTTATGATCCCTCCTACTCTGAAAGAAACTTCCCATAAGGAGAGAAAAAACCTGCCCTGAAGGCACTGTCTCCTCTGGAGGTATCAAGAAAACACCTTAGATATTGATGAACATTTATCTGTTCTTTTTTCCTCACTGTTTCTCAAGAAAAGGTTTCCTTTCTCTACTCCACATGGTTGAGCCCACCTAACCTTGACTCATATAAAAATACTTCAATATAACTGTCCTGACCATGATGGGATCCTTTGCTCTTTGGGAGGGGTGGAGATGCAGAAGAATTGCCACGTTTGATTAGACAAGTCGTTCAGTAGATATGACTTAAAAATATATCAGGTAGGAAGCAATGACAATTCCTACTGATCAATGATATCAAAATATTGTTTGAAAAGGTAACTTCTTCCTAACATCCAGTTTCTGTAATTTTTATAATCTTCCACAGAATCATTGAGTAGTCAACTTTATCACCTAGATACTGAAAATGGGCATCAAAAACTGCAATTTACAATTATACCACAGCCACCAGCCCGCAGAGATCTGTAGACACAGATAGGAAAGATGTTTTAAATTCATCGTATATCAGATAAAATGAAGTGAACACAAATAACAGTCAGAATAAAATAAAAAGGTGAGATTAGGAATCAGATCATTTTTTGCCCAAAAGCAACTTGTTCTATGACAAGAGAATATGGTACAAGAGGAATATAGGACAAGAGGAACCGGCCTCAAGTTTCCCCAGGGGAGGTTGAGGTTGGAGCTGAGGAACAATTTGTTGTTGGTCAGGGCTGTGAAGGGCTGTGCCAGGCTGGGCAGGGCAGTGGTGGAGTCCCCATGCCTGGAGGGGTTTCCAAGGTGTGGAGATGTGGTGCTGAGGGACAGGGGTTAGTGGTGCCCTGGCAGGGATGGGGGAACGGTTGGACTTGATGATCTCAAAGTTTTTTTCCAACCAAACTGATGCTGGCAGCACCTGCAGCAGTTCATGGGGAACAGCAAGGCACAGGCCAACAGCTTGCCATGAGAATCCCATTTTTGTCCCCTAATTGATGGCAGAGCCCAAGCCTTTTCTTGAGTTAATGAAATGGAGGCTTTGAGTTTTTTAAACAGCAAAATGCCTCCACTGATACTGGAAACAATTACTGCTGCTCCTTTTGATAGTCAGCCAAATAATCTGTTTTTGGCTGGGCTGAGGGGAAATGAATATTGTGGCTTCTCCTGCTATTTGTGCTGCTGGCTGATGTGCCTTATTTTCCCAACACAATATTCCTAAAATTATGAGTTGTAATGAGGCATCAAGACCATATGCATTCCTGAATATTGGAAATCAGCCCCAAATTACATTGCAATCTATGCTAGGACCCCTTCTTCTCACTGAATGTAGCCTGTTCAAAAAAACATTAATGAAACTGTACTAAAAATGTGCATCTACCCTCACTTCCCACTTATATTCACCTTCTGATTTACTTAATTTCTGTTCACTTTCCCCATGTTATCTCTAGGGTTACAGGCTATTTTTATGTCAAAAATTATTAGTAGGTCATTTAATACTGCAGCCAAATGAATTCTGCTTTCTAATGTATCTGGCAATATCCTCAATTGGGTTCCTGTGGAGGTGGAAAGCCCCAGACACTTATAAATATAAGAATATAGTGAGCATTTCATTGAAGATTCTAACTTTCTAAGACAGTGTAAGAAAAGATATTTTTTTAATTCTTAGGCAGACTGAACTGAAATCACATTTGTCTTACAGGAAGATCAACAACCACCATCTTACAGATTTACTCTGGAATTATCCAATCATACTGTTATCCGTAAAAAGAAATATTTGTTCCAGAAGGAAATATGAATGATGTATTTTATTACTCTGCAGTTTTAGCTTACTGATGTAGAGCTGATCAAACGTGAAGCCATACACTTGCAACTCAGTATGCACCTTGATCATTTCCACAAGCTGATTTCAACATATCTGCTGTGAAAATAATTTGAATTTTATCTACCTACAACCACACACATCTGGAAATATTTCTGCATACTGTGACCAAGAGCATTGAATTATGTTGACATCTGCAAGAACTGATCAGACCTCTCACTTCACAACTAATCCTTACGTGATCCCCAGCAAAGCAGCATCCAATGATCTCTGACATTCCTTGGAGAAGAGGAGGCTGAGAGGAGACCTCATTGCTCTCTACAACTACCTAAAAGGAGGTTGTGGTGAGGCTGGGGTTGGGCTCTTCTCCCAGGTAACTAGCAACAGGACAAGAGGTGATGGCCTCAAGTTGCACCAGGGGAGGTTGAGATTGGACATTAGGAAGAAGTTCTTTGTTGACAGAGTGATCAGGCACTGGCCCAGGCTGCCCAGGGAGGTGCTGGAGTCACCATCCCTGGAGGAGTTCAACAAACGAGTAGATGTGGTGCTTGGAGACATGGTCTGGGGGTCAGGGAGATGTTGGACAAAGGTTGGACTTGATGATCCTGGAGGTCCTTTCCAGCCTAAATGATTCTATGAATCCCAAGATACTTTGGTGAGAAGAGTTGTGATGCTGTAAACTCAGCAGTAGACCAAAACCCAGGACAAACCAGAGCTCAGCTCCTGTCTGACAGCTACAGATACACGCTCATGTTATCAAACAAGCCATTTCCTTTTCTATTACAAATTGATCTCAAGGTGCACACACTCCTAAAGTGCTCGTTTGACAAACACAACGGAGCTGAGTAGGCCTGCATATGCTTTCAGGTCATACTTTTTGAAGTGTGTTGTGACACATGCCTGGAGAAATTGGTTGGTGGAAGACAAGATGCACTCTGAAAACAAAACATACAATAATAGAGGAATCTGGGAACACGTGTCAGGACCCATCCTAACTGCAGCACTTGACAGAACCATGGCTTTGATACAGCAAGCAACTGTTGTCTCTTCTCTGAGTCTATGTCACGTTCTGACTATAACAGTCTGATATTTGGTACCCTTCCTGAACAACTGGTTAAGATTTATGGTGCTCCTCCTGAAGGTTTCATACTGTACCTCACAAAACTTCAGTGAATCATAAAATCTGCACCTTAAACCACTCAGAAACCAGCATATTTTCTCCCTTAGAAGTCAGCTTCACAGCTGTATGAGCCTAGCTCCACCTGCCATGGTCATTTCTCTCACACCTCACAGGAGCAAGCTTCATCTAGGGTCTCCTGTCTACCAAGAAGTTCCACCATCAGAGTATTCAGACAGATCTCTGTAGGAACCATTCACTGTCAGTGTGTCCCTGATTAAAGGCAGTCTGCAATTTTTTACACTGATCAGTCTGATATAACTTTGAAGTTGCCCATGCTTTGGGCAGGACAGTTGACTGCAGAATCCCCAAAGGTGCAACTAAAATTATTCTATGACTCTAAAAGTATCACCAGTAAACATATCCAAGATATCAGTACTACCCTGTGTTGGTTTTGGCTAGGACAAAGTTAAATTCCCTCCTCTGGCCCCACTCCACCAGCTCCATGTCTCTGCTGTGCTGAGGACTCCAGAGCTGGCCCCAGCACTGCAGGGGGGTCTCCCCAGAGTGGAGCAGAGGGGCAGGATCCCCTCCCTGCTCTCCAGCCCTGGTACCAGGATTGCCCCAACCCAAGTCCAGGACCTTGCACTTGGCCTTGTTGAACCTCATGAGGTTCACATGGGCCCACTTCTCCAGCTTGTCCAGGTATCAGTCATTTGGCTGGAGGAACCCTCCAAAAAGATTCACTCACTACCCTGACTGCTGTAACCCTCAACCTACCATCAAAGACAAGACAAATCACTGCAACACTGGAAAAGGATTCATGAGTTCTGCCGTATCTGGGCCACTTATTTAAATGACATTCTGGCCGTTCACACCTTTTACACGTGCTGACTTTGAGGGCAGTTGCTTTCAGAGAAATAAGCAGCATTTCTACACATACATGTACAGATGCACACACGTTGATGGAGCTCCATTTGCATCTCTTCATCATTGGCTATGCTGGGTACATTATTTTCCTATGAACAGATACTTTATGAAAAGCCAAAAAATGCCAAATCCCTCCCTCAATGAAAGATCTATGAAGGTTTAAGCCGAAGAAAAACCATGAAGAAGCATCAGCAGCCATCAGCATTGTCCTGACATCTTTGACACTTCATTCTGCCTCCACAAAATCAATTCCCATCCTAGAGTTTCATCGTTTCTACTTCACTGGCAGCTATTTTAGCACCATTCCCCACCTCCATTGCCACCTGCAGTGTCACACGGGTTTTTAACTAGTACACAGAACAACATGTGTGATGAAGCTCAGAAGTTAAAAGCCCCTGTAAGTCAGCAGTAACAGAAGTGTTCGCTTCATCAATTTGATGTGTGTTTCCACAGTGTCGAGTAAAGCAGGGTTAAAAAATTGTTTCAATAAAAACAGTAACAAACCCCAATTTTTTCTGATAGTTGGGATCAGCTGTAAGAATCAATCTTGATGTATTTAATGGCACAGAGGAAAGTGAGTATCAAACCCTTGGTGATCAGGCAGTGAGAATACTCAGCACTTTCCACTTAAAAATTTCTTCTGCTTACCCATCCCCTCTCTTTTTCATTTGCTTGAACCTTCTGCCTTCCTACAATCTTCATAAACTATGAGTAATTTTCTTCTTTCATTTATGTCATGACCTTCAGATGGTGGCACCAACTAATTTAACACTCCCTTTGTGCCTGTTGTGCCAATAATATATGAAAATAAAATACTTGGCCTCAGTTTTTCATTTAAGTTTTTTTTCATTTTCCTAACTAAATTCATGGAATCAAAAAGTACATGTAATATCCAAAAAGGTGTCTCACATAAAACTGCAGCTTAAAATGAACAAACACCCCCATTTCTTAAATATAGTTATTTTCCCCTCTTGCTTAAACAACAGCTTTAAGGTCTATTGCATCAAAATTCTTATCAGCACATGACAGACAGACATGTGTAATGCACAAAAATTAGTTGCACCTAAAAACAAGTTATAGCACTTAACAAAACCACTTCCAAATACATTTTTATACATTTATTTGTACTTTTCTGTGAAACTCTCACATGCATTCCAACTGGGATGGATATGTCAGGTTTCATCTTTAAAGCCCACTTAGAATAGAGCCACATATATTGGAAATGGAGACAGAAGCTGAAGACCTGAATCTAGAAATTAAAAACATTTTTTACACACTTTTTTCATCCTGTGTTATGGTGTATCCGATCTACAGTGAAGTAAGAGAAAGTTACCATAAAAATCTGTATTTTCACTGCTGAAAGGAAGGCAAAAGCATTTACACAGCCCCTCCCAACCCCAGTTAATTCAGTGAAAAATTCTTTATTTTCCTCATTAAAGATTTTTATGTCTTAGTACCAACAACATACCCAGGGTATCACTCAAGAGAGGAACTCAGTGATACACTGGAAAGAATTAAGAGGTGCAACTACCCAAAAATCACCATGAGGAAAATGTGGAAACTCTTTAGGCAAGAAGAAATCTGCACTATTTGTGAAGGAGCACGATGCTTTCCTGAATTGTTACAGACAGGACAGTGCATGAGTTAAAATAAATAACTATGCATTAAGCCTCCCAAAATCCTAAGTAACCAACGTACCAAACCTATCTTAATAGCATAACTGCATCTCACAGCCTCAGGCTGCTAACCGGGTATTTCTGCTGCAGAGATCAACAGAAGAAGATAACAGAGACCAAAATTCAGTTGTGATTGAGTTAATGAATTGAGCAGCTGGAGCATCTTAAAGTAATTTTAGGTTGTTTGCACATACAGAAATACAACGCTCTATTGATTTATAATTGAATTTTTTTCCTTTCAAATTATTCCTATTAAGGACTGACGCAGCTGATACAGCTTTATTAAAAAATATCACTATTCTGCTGAATTTTAATAAAAATATTCCCAGAAAACTGAAAGATATAGGTCTCTTGTTGAAAACACAGAAAGTGTTAAATTTGTTATCTTGGAGAAGCTGAAAATCCTGTGAAGGAGAACTAACTCTTCCGGAGTTCTGCAACTGAGGTAAAATAAACATATTTTTAAAGAGCTGCTTGATGAAGGCAGTAATCTACATATCTCTGGTTTTCAAAAAACTCCTGCTGAAACAGTAGGAAAATAATTTGCCTTTCATAGAAACTTTTAGTATCACTGATGGAAACAAGAAGTGAACATTCACAAGACAAAGGTGAGCCAACTGGTTTCATCACATATGCTGATTCGTATTCTGCCTAAGCACTACTTAAATATATTTTTTTTTCTAGCCACCTACGTGGCAAAATCCAGTTTTTTTCATCACTCCTTTAACAAAAAATAAGCCAACTACATCCCATCTTATTTCCCTGCTGCAAACTCTCTGCTGATTTCAGAGTTCACTGCTCCATTCATTGTTTTTAAGTGGGAGTGATTAATAAGACCAATGATAATTCAATTTTATTCTGCTGTGCAATAAATCTCGTCTTTTTCCTAACAAGAAAAAGGTGAAAGATGGGAACGGATATATTTAGATAAAAGGTGGATTAGTTGTGGGTTTGATTTCAGCTACAGGAAAATGGTTGGTACAAAAGTTTATTAAGAACTGGGAGTCTAAACTTCTGCATATAAACCCAGGATGGCAAGAATGGTTCTAATTGAACTAAAGCTGCTGAAGGTTTTATTTTTAAAAAGCTCATGATTAACTCATTGAAACACTCCCCCTACTCCAATTTTTGTCTTCTTTTTAACAATTAGTACCATTCTTTGAATTGCAGCAACTTGCAAGTGCTTTATAAACAACCATCTGCCTTATTGTATCTTCTCTGCTTTTCACTGTTTATCAATTTAAAAATGTAAAACACATTTATCAACACATTTATCAACAACGTAACAAATTCCCATCTGGGTTTATGAGATGCTCATCATTTCTTTCAAGAATCATCCTAACAATAATTATGAAACTATCTCTGAACCTTTCGAGGACTGTCATGTCACTGTGATGAACCAACCTACTGCCAATTGCTGCCGACAAACGAGAAGAGTTCACTGAAGCACATCTGACATAATCATTCCAGTAAAAACTCTTCACAAACAGCAGATTTTGAAAGCGGGTTTAGCATATGCAAATGAATATATTGCATGAAACAAAGATTCGTATTTAAATTTAAATTTCCTTAGGTACTGCTAAGTAGATTTCAGCCCTTGCTGGTTGTCCATCTACTTTGCTCACCAAAAAGAGACCCACAGATTCTTAAAAGCTGAAATCTTCCCAAAATTCTAAAGGTGGTACAAATATATGATTTAGATTTCTTTTTCTGCTGCCCCTACTAGCATTTTCTTGCTGTTATCAAAGGCATTGGTTCAAAAATTAGTGAAGTAAAAGAAGTGGAACCTGATGGAAATGTCTTGCTTGTGGCTTAGGAACTACTACTAGAGAGAAGTTCAATATCCTGCCCCATTTTTAGGTGGTTTTCTTGGCTTCTGCACAACGTTTTTGTTTCACACTTACCTATCACAAATTTAGAATGATCAAGCTACCATGAAAACAACCCTGTAACCAAAATAAGGCCTGGATTCCTAAGGAACTGCATTTATAATTGACCTTGGTGTCCAAATGTCATTTAAGCTCTTCCTCCAACCAATAGATCAAAAATCTCTGTTCCACATTGATTCCTCTCTGTCTAGTAATAAATGAAATCACACTTTAATTTATTTTGTTTTAAAGATCCTACTCAACCTCTCTCTCCTGATCATCTGTCCACTTGAGTCCAGGTAATACAACTCTAAATATTTTTTTGCCACATTTACTCCACTGTAAAAATTTTGCTGAAGAACAAAAACTTCTGCAGCATTCACTAGTAGGTGGGGCACAACATGCACAGAAATAGCACCATCAAATTCCTTCCAAAGGAGATCTCCCAAAATGGGATTTAGCCACTTTCAAAAACAAGGGGGCAGTATTTCAGTTTGATGCTTTCACTCTACCTTTGAAGCAGGACATAAAGTTAGGAAGCTCAGTGAGGATTTTTAATACCCCCACGAAAGTTCACCCTTATTTGACTGTAAGAGAGGACTCTGAAAAAATTCAGTTCACAGACACCTGTTAAATATTTGGCATCTCATCTCTGAGCAGAAAAATCTCTTCAACAGCCCTAGCCAAGCAAACATCCCATGAAAGCAAATGTCCATGAGCCCACCTATATATTGCATCACTACCCATTTATTTTGCCCTCTCAGTAAGACAAATTTTCCCAACCACTGAATTAACTCACAGCAAACAGATAATAAGTCAAGGTACACAAACATAATTTTGCTTAATCCGTGGTGTGCAGCACATACTTCATTACATTAAAGTCTCGTTCGCCAGAGGAAATCTGGGATGTTTAATGATAAAACTGCCTGTGCAAAGAAACTGAAACTAGAGTGTAAGGATTTCTACTAATCATCTGCAAATTTTATTTGGAACTTGATCCTGCAGCCCTTATTCACAAGATCAGACCTATTGAGTTTATTCACATGAGCTTCGGCTGCAAGATTGGACCTTAAGTACTATCAGGTGCACGTGCAGCCTATCATCAGATTTTGGGTTATTCATGTAAGAAGCTACCCTTTCAAATGCAGACTACTTAATGCTTCCTTCTTCATTAACTTACATGTCCTCTTCTGCTGCTCTATGCTTTCATTTGTGCTATGTAAATAGCTTCTTTCTCTCAGTCATCCAAACAAATAATGCTCTTTGCAACCAAGAAGGAAATTAGTAGCAGGTGAACGCTTAGTTTTTAAATTATGTTGAGACCAAGCTGTTCTTTAACTTAAAGGAGATCTGAGGGGAAAAAAAAAATAAAAATCCCATTTTACTACTTAGCGATCTTAATTATGGGTTGTCATTGTCATAATTCTATATACTTTTTTTTCCCCACACACAAATATTAACCTTGATGGTTAATGTGATGAGCTGGACCTAACATTGTGCACGTACTTTAAAGCAGTTTATTTAGTGGGACAAGACTTCTCTGGTGATGTAAAATTAACTGTATCTTATCCTACTTGAAAAATGCAAGGAAATTCTAACTTGGGTGTTCTATTTCTTCCCTTTCTGAATCCGTTCTACATAAATTTAAGGTATTTTCTTGTGCTATGGCATGGCAAATGTAAAAAATAACCAGAATTCTTCTGCTACCCGCTCATATACTTCTGCAGGTCAGACAGGCTGCAATTACAAGATCAGTCATACACAAGTCCTTGAACAGGACCACAGCAGAGGCATTTACATCTCACTCCACATTGTCATCTACACATTTACAAATCCTATTTGACTTATTTAAAGACCTGAGTAGCCAAGCAAACTGCCAGTACAGGTAAAAGTCTCTTAAATTAGCAATGGCACTCACAGAAACATCTGCAAACATTAAATGGCCTCCAAAGAATAATTACCCAGTGCTAGAGCTGTAGGAGACACACAGAGGGACAGACATAACTGGCTACTGATGCTGGAGATACTCTGGCTGCTCTAAGACTACGGAAGGAGAATGTCAACATCATCTTTTTCTATATGAAAGCTCATCACACAACCTATGCGACTGGCAAAATGCAAGCTAAAATCACAGCAACAGATTTTTGTAGTATTCTTTCAAATTCCAACCAATTTGAGTGTTATGATGAAGCAGGATGCTGCCAATTTCAGTAGCCATAATATCATAATATCAATTTAAAGTGCAGTACAAACACCACAGACACCTACTTAGAATGCATATGAGATATACATATGAGCCTTACGTGGAGTTTAACCTAGAATCCAAATGTCCATAACTCCTGGCCAGAGAAAAAAAACCCTAATAAATTAAATAATTCAACCTTGAACTGGAATGGTGCGTCTGCAACAACTGAACTGTTGTCACAAAACTGTTCTCAGTCGTACTTCAAAACTTGCCACATGGATTAATCGGCAGTCAGAAGCAGCTGCAACACCATGTTCTGTGCACTTCTGTTGCCATTTTAATTTTTAAAAAGCAAATGGAGAGGCTCTCCACAAAATTCAATGCCGCAATAGCAGCGACTGAACCAGAATCACGAAATTATGAACAGTTCACTAAATTGTCTATTAGGAGCACATATCAAGAGGCTGCAGAACAAATTGTGTGCCTGAAATAACAGATCAATGAATGAAGAATAAAGAGATGTAAGAAGTGGAGACGTTGACGAACCATTGTAATTTGTGAAGAATCAATTTCCATACAGCCAGGGCAATGGCAGAACATCACAGATAGTGTATTCATGACTTTTAACAGCAAAAAAATCATGGGATTACCAAACAGAAGTTTATTAATGCTCCAAAAGAGAGAGAAGGATGCTGTAACACAAGGCTGGGAAGTACATCCACTTCTTAAATTGATAAAACACAATAAAAGCAGCCCACAATTATTTATACAGTAAAAAAACCACAAGTTGCCTTGGGCAGGATGGGTATATATCTTTTAAAAATTAGAAAACCTGCATACAATGACTGAGCTAACAATGGAAACACTGAATACATGAATACTTTTGTCTGATGATACAAGT
Organism: Brachypteracias leptosomus; assembly: GCA_013401335.1. Classification (NCBI taxonomy): domain Eukaryota; kingdom Metazoa; phylum Chordata; class Aves; order Coraciiformes; family Brachypteraciidae; genus Brachypteracias; species Brachypteracias leptosomus. The sequence continues at coordinate 145,429 of VYZX01007676.1, read as the reverse complement.
CTAGCTACTATCATCACACTGTACATCCAGCTACATAAATGTTCGGCCACAAACAAATCCAAAGCCAAAGGATGATGTTTCAAAGCAAAGGTCCAAGCCCAGATTTTGCTGGATCATGCTATGAGTTATATGAGCTGATGGTTCTCAAGCTATCACAGGAAGGTAAAATACCATTCCTATACTGTTCAACATTTATATCAGTGACCCACCAACCTGTGGCACAAAAGGTTTTATCTACATGAACAAATGCCAAGGGTCCTGCTGGTCAGCGTGCCCTGTGCTCTCAGATAACTATATAAACACTCACAGTGCCAAAACCAGACAATGGAGCATTTATAAATTTCTGGCTTGTTGGAAGAACTGTGTAATATCAAGCACCTAGCAGACAACAGACTGAAACACAGATGAGTGTCTTTTTCTCTCTAGAAACACAAAACAACAACAAAAAAACAGCTTAGAACAATTCACCTTGTCAGATTCCTGACCTCAAACCCTCTTTGCCTTTTACCCACCAGTATAAGCAAAGTTCATTTTGAAAGATCACTCAAACCTGAACATGGAGAATGACTTTAACTAAAGCAAAATGCACAAGAGAGATCACAGGTGTCAAGCACCCACTCCATGAACACACCCCTGCCTCCTGCTTAACCAAAAATCACAAGAAAAAATCACATGCTACCACGGGTTGAAGCTGTGGCACTCAGGATGATGAATTTGATGATGTTGCCAAACACATACAAGAAGGTCTGGTGGCACAGCAACCCACACGGAGACAAACTCATTGTTATAGTCGTGTCTCATCCAGCTCATTTCTTTGGAAAATGAGGATATTTGAACAATACAGACCATGGAATTGGTGCCAATCTGTTTTCCTGTTGGGAGAAATGTCTGTCAAGTAACTAAGACAATGCAATAGATTGGGCAACCCAAACAGTTGAGGTAAAAGGATGTGAGAAGCAGCAGCAGTAGCCTACATTGTCTCCTCCCCTGCCAGAGTGCTTGAAGGAACAAGGACGAGAAGGAGGTAAAAAGCAAGGTTCTTCAATCTCTGGTAACAAGGCAGGACAAAGCAGTGCTCAACAGCTGGGCAGCTCCAACACCTCCAGCACAAAGGCCAGGCTGTCTCCTGCATGAAATGGAGGGGCTGAGCTAGCCATGGAGCACCAGACGACCACTCAGCAGTAGCCTGGCAGGGTCAGCAGCAGCTTTTCATCAGTCTCACAAGCAGAAAGGCTGTCTCAATGTGAAGGACTCTTCAGGACCACAGCAGGGAACTGGGAGACAGACTAATCCATGTTTTCTATGCTGCTGAAGTCACATCTGCGGGGCTTGCAGTGGATTTTCATCCTACCTGAGGGAAAGAGTAAAACCTGCACCTGAAAATCCACTACAGTTTACCCAAGAATCAGGATCATTTGAGCAAACATTCTCAAAGAACAGGAATTCCTGTAACAGATCAGAGTACATGTGTTTAAATGGGGGTTTGTGCCTGTAAAAATACAGCAGTGCACATCCCATGGTGTTACAGAATTGTTTTGGTTTGAAGAGGCCTTCAAGTCCAGTGTAATCCAGCCCTGCCAGGGCACCACTAACCCCTGTCCCTCAGCACCACATCTCCACACCTTGGAAACCCCTCCAGGGATGGGGACTCCACCACTGCCCTGCCCAGCCTGGCACAGCCCACAACAACCCTGACCAACAACAAATTGTTCCTCAGCTCCAACATCAACCTCCCCTGGGGAAACTTGGGGCCGGTTCCTCTTGTCGCTTGTTCCTTGGGAGAAGAGACCAACCATGTGGCTCCAACCTCCTGTCAGGGAGTTGTGCAGAGCCAGAAGGTCTCCCCTGAGCCTTCTTTACTCCAGGCTCAACAATCTCAGGTCCCTCAGCTGCTCCTTACCAGACTTGAGCTCTAGAGCCTTCACTAGATTCGTTGCTTTACTTTGGACACATTCCAGACCCTCAAGGTCCTTCTGGCAGTGACATTACACTGTACACGTGTGAACCTGCTGCTTTCTTTCCTCTCCTGGTGTACCACTCCCCACTGAACCTCTTACTTCCATCTCTCTCAACCTGACAATACCCAAACTAGTCCTTGTGGGAATTCTTGGACCACACCTCACTCAGCTACACCAGTTGAAGACAGATGGATTGCTATTCCTGTTAAGCCAGATGGGCAGAGACTTCTGCCATGCACTTCTTTCTTGAGCCTGTATGGTCAGGGCCCACAGAAGACCCCAGAGCCTGTGTTGCTATACCTGGAGAAGACCATGTGTTCACAGAATCATAGATACTTTTTCAGCTTTAAAAAATGCATTCTTGGCAGCACAAGAAACAAAGTAAATTTAAATTTAAAGTAAATTTAACTGTGCACTTATTTAACCATCCACAAACTCAATCAAGATACTTTATACTATTAACTTTCCAACATTCCAGCCATTTTGGTTTTCTTCTTGTTCTTTAGTACACAAGGGTACTGGTTGGGTGTGCACAAAAAGTAAGGAGGGGACACAGTTGAGACCACTGATCCCAACTGACCAAAGGGATATTCCAGACCATATACTGTCATGCTCAGCAATAAAAGCTGGAGTAAAGGAGGAAGAAGGTGAAATGTTCAGAGTTATCTTCCTTTGTCTTCCCAAGTTACCATTAACACATGAAGAAAGTCTTCTTTCCTGGCTACACACCCGCCTGCTCATGGAGAGCAGTGAATTAACTCCTTATTTTGCCTTGTCTGTGTGCCCAACTTTTGCCCTACCTATAAAATTTTATCTCAGCCCATGAATCTTCTCATTTTTACCCTCCTGATTCTCTGCCCCATCCCATGGGGGGGAGTCTCAACCGCCCACTGGGGTTAAACCACGACAACAAGAAAGTTTAAAAGATAAAATGTCCAAACATGCACAATGAACCCCATCTCTGAGGATGTAACAGAATGAGTAAGTGGGGGAATAAACGTGTTTTATCCTTATTAAAACAATAACCCTAATGAAAGCAGACAAACCATGTGGCAAAAGCAGTTCTTGAGTGACACAAAGTAATGATTCCAACAGAAACTGCTGGGTGACATTATATAGTCTGTAAGAAGAAGACCCTAGTTTGTGCACAGAACTGTGCATCACCCACCTCCAAAAGCTATTCTGACCTGAGCAGCATTGCTCCCTAGAGCTGAGCATGCTTTCCGATGGGCAGGGGACCTTGTGACAGTGTAAGGAAGACCTCAGCTCACACTGTTTTGACTTCACCGAGATCAGATGTATTACAATAAACGTGGCACCAAAATTAAAGTTATTTTCACACAGAAAACAAACAGTGGTCAGTCACTTCTACACCTACTACATCCACAGCATCCCTACAAAAAAACTGGGAGGTATCAGTAGCATCCAAATACCTACCACATCAAGAAATATTCAATCAATTAATCATCAGATCTCTACTTAATCAATCTAGTGGCTCCTGGTATCCCCTGGTAACATCAGAAAAACAGCCAATACATTCACCTTCAGCTAGCAAGTAAAATGCCAGTTTTGTACCCAGTGCTTTGCCTTGAGGAAAAAAAAAGCTAAAAGAAAATCCTGCACTGTGTGATATTCTCTGTGTAATCTAGATGATACTCTATTTCGACCACACACTAAAGTCAAACTGTAGTTTAAATCACATTTTAAGCTATACAGTGAATAATGGAAATTACTGTTAGAGCATTAACACGCAACAAATCCTGAAATACCTTTTGCTAAATGACTGCAGCCTCAGTAAACCTTTCTAAACATATATAAAAGGTACCATTTCAACAAAACCCCCAGCACACCAATACATATACACACACACAATTAATATACCTCTCCAAGAGCTTCATAGCGCTTCTGGTTCCATCTATGCAAATCTTCACGGTAATTAAAAACAAATGGCTCCCCAGTTTTTATGTGTCTCAGCTGCCCCTCTGCAAAAGAAACAAAATCATTAAATTTTAATGTGCTGCTTCATTACAAGTAAGGCACACTTAATTGCTGAAAACTTTAAAAGCAGTCTACATCTCATTGGGATATCACAAATTCCTTCTCTTTAGGTTAGAGTATACTTGAAGGAAAACAATTGTAGGGTAACAACGAAACTCATTCCCCCAGAATGGTTTATAGATAGATAAAGCTAAACACAAGTGATGACAGTGAAATTACATGCATATATTAAATGTCACTGATTTGTAAGTTTGCTACGATTAACACCTGAAGGGCCCTACAGAAAGGCAGGGGAAGGTCTGTTCAAAAGGGTTTGTAATGACAGGACCAGGAGTGATGGTTTTAAGCTGGGAAAGGAGAGATTTAGGCTGGAGATTAGAAAAAAGTTCTTTAACGTGAGGGTGATAGATCAGTGGAAGGGGCTGCCCAGAGAGGGGGTGGAGGCCCCATCCCTGGAGTCCTTCAAGGTCAGGCTTGCTGGGGCTCTGAGCAGCCTGCCCTAGGTAGAGATGTCCCTGCTGGGGTAGGGAGGTTGGACCAGATGAGCTCTGGAGGTTCCTTCCAGCCTCAAACATTCTATGATTCTATGAACACTAGAATGTAAACATCAGCACTTTTGATTGAGCTGCAGTTCAATAAGGTGATCAAATTGTAGCTACAAATCCCCTACACCAAAACCAACTTGAAGAAATGTGAGTACGAACTGGGCTGGAGGCTGGAAGGAAACACTTCCAAGGTTAACAATATTCTGAGTTACTCTGGAAAAATCTACATCCACGATTAAAGTAAATATCTCAACTCCTTGGTACTGCACAATAAAGCAAGAGCTTTTACACTTGGGATGCTGAGATTACAACAGCAGAAGAAAGCAGAATGCTTGGTAAGAGTAAAATCACATTCTTAGATTCTTCTATTCTTAGATTTCCAAGTAAGTTTCTGCAGTTGCCTTTGTTTACAGCAAATTTTAGGACCTTACCCAACCACAACAAAAGAAATGAGTTAAAATAACTACAATAATAAAATGGCAACCAAGTAAGAAGCAAGCTGCAGAAAACAGGTATCTTATCAGTAATGTTTCAGCTTATCTTATCAGACAAAACCCAAGTTATGGTCTCAGAGCATCACAAAATTGCAGTGTATCACAGTAATATTAACAACAGGGATACGTACAAGTGCCTCCTTTGAAAGCTGAAATGTTTGCATGAGGTTTCTCAGCAAAATGTTTCCTCTTCAATACTAAGAAATTGCCAACTTCTCAGGACCTTTATATTTTGATTCTTGATGTTTTAAATAAAGTAGTTAAGATATCTCTAATAGTTGTGCTTATCTGCTTATTTGGCACTTTTTTCCAGACCTGTTTTACCTCACGTACTAGATACGAGGGAAATATTTCTCCCCAACTCTGTATCTCTGTCCAAATACCCTTCTTCTCCTATTTCCATCATAATTCTAGCTCCAGCTGTTCCTTCTCAGCTAGTTACTCCTCAAGCATGCCATTCAATAGCACACAAAGTTGTTCTCTCCACAAGTGAAGTGGAACAAGTATCTGGTATATTTTTTCTTTGGACTTCTGGGACCTTTGTCTTCTTTGGATTCTTTAAATCTTATAAAAATTCCTCCTTTTCCATCATAAAAAGCAGCATGATTATATCACAAGAGTACATGAATGAACATTTTAATTAAATATACAAAGGTAAAATGGAGACCTGTTTGCCTGGCTGACCAGTAGCAAATATAACAGGTTTTGCTGCATTCTATGGAAATCACTCAGGCTCTGAGGTTAGCGATGGAATATTCACTAACATCATTCTGAACCATCATTCCCCAAAATTCAAATTTCATCCCTTTTTATCAACCACATATGAACCATTAACTCTGAAGTCAGTAAGGAAGACAGTAGACACTGTGCAGATCTAAAAATAAGGAGCTGAAAAGTGACAGAGCTGAACCCCTCCCATCAAAGAAAGAGCATCACTTTCATGACACTTTTAGTCTCTAAGTACCTTCCTGTGAAAGCCATCAGGGTATTAAAAAGCTAAGTGTTGCATAAATGACTATCATTTAAAGGAAAGATCTTTTTTTTTTTTTTTTGCTTGCTTTAAAAGTGGAAGATGTAAGACAGGCAGATTTAGAAACTAAAGTTCCTCTGTTCACAGAACAGGCACTGCAAAGAAGTAGAATTGTAAACGTCCCCATTTGTCCTACAGGTTTCAAACAATCTTAAAAGAGCCATTTCCTGGAGTCTGGTATTACTTTGGCTCAGAGGCTTATTTCTCAGCTGGATTTTAAAATGTATGCACTGGAAATTATAAATACTACTAACTCGTGTGAGGCAGAGATTCAGCGAGCTGGAAGTACTTGTAGTCATCACACACTCAGCTGTAACACACACCATGGCCCACACCAGAAGAAAAAAGAGACAGTTCATCCCATTGCTCATCCTCCCATCAATACAAACAGGTGTTTTCCCATTGGTATTAATGGCATAGCTGGGATAAATTACGACCTAAATAATAACTTCTTCTGTACCCATAAAGATGAATGGGTAAATAAAACTTTTCTTAAATGACTGGCCACTCTTTAACTCTGCTTTCCAATGCTAATTTTTATTAGCATTAGAATTCTGAGATTCCTTTCAGAATTTATCAGCACTTCTGCAATAGAAAACAGGAGGCCCTGAAGTATGCACAGTAAAAACCTACAGCTTTGTATGAAATAAGGGATTTTTCTGATGATTTTATAAAATAAAAAAAATATTACTTGGCTAGATTTACATGTCTGTTAACACTAAGGCCTAACATTTTATTCTTAACAGAAAAGTGTGAAGTTCTAACGGGGACTTATAAGGTATAATTAAAGTTCTGATAACCTCTCAACATTATTCTAAGTATAGCCTCTACAAAGCATGTATGACTTACTTTCATTAAAAACATACTCAAATCCTTCCAGAGTATCAGGGAACTCAAGTGGTGGCTCATCTTTTTTCATTAGTTCATCCAGGTCTATTCTAGACAATAAATCTGAAAAAAAAGGAGAAGAAAATTTACATAATGCATGCTATGCCTTTTTTGTTTCACTATTATCACTCACAAAATGTGTTTGCTCAGATTTGTAGATTTTAAGGGAAGAAGGACATCCTACATATAGGATATAGGATATAGACAGGACTTCACTATGGGAAATCTCATTCCAGTTTCAAAAGCTGTGCCTCACTGTCAGCATATCTTCATATTTATTTATTTACCTATCTCCAATATTGATCAAACAACATCCAGGGACAGAGAAGCCACCAAAGACAGAAGATTTGTTTCAACGATTCATGACCTCAAGGGTCATAGAAAGATGTCTCTGGGATGCATCATGATTTTAATGTAACCTTATCAAGCCATTGAGACATTCTTGTTTGACTTCTTGAGGAGCTCAGACTACCAAACACGTCATCTCCCAGGCCTGTGTGATGCCAGCATTCAGCAATGCAAGTACACTAAAACAAGTACAAAATAAGTACACTAAAATAAATACAGTCTGCATATTCTTCACCTGAGGGTTAAGGATTTACATCTAACCAGAGGCAAGCACATGGGGACATCTTTAGCTTCCACCTAACCACTAAACCATTGCTAAATACACAGATAATGGTGCACAATCATCCCTCCTCATTGCTCATCACCCACCCCACCCGATGCCAGCCTTTCTGATGATTAATAAAAAAAATCATCAAGAAATGATTCAGCAGGACTCCACTAAAATTTGTTTTCCTGCTTCCTCGTAGATGAACTTGAAGACCACGCAAACATTCCATTCAGGGGTGCTACACTGACTTTGAACTATTATTGATTCATAAGTCAAAATCTATGGTATTACCAAGGAAATGCTTTAAATATAAGTACAGAGGCTTATCACCTTTAGCATCCAAAGACTTAGCTCAAAGGAAAGAATACAGTTTGAAAAGACTCATTTTCTTTAAAATTACTGTGTTTGATATTAACTACACTACCATCCTTTAATTACTTAAAATCATAATTTGAGTAGGTTTTGTATTGCTATTTTTGCTTAGCCTTGTCACCAGCGACAAGCCCATCAGTTACTCATCTCACCTAAGCTCAGCATTGGTAGATTAATCCTTGGAAGGTTCTACAGTGTTTAAAAGGAACTCAAAACTAGCTTCAACGTTCTTGAGTTCCTTGACCTGCTCTTTTGTAACTCTTTTCTGAATCCCATCATGGTGGGGGTTGGAAGGGCCCTCTGGAGATGCTCTGGTGCCACCCACCTGCTCCAGCAGCTCCCCCAGAGCAGGGGGCCCAGCAGCGTGTCCAGGCCCCTTGGGAATCTCTCCAGACAAGGAGCCTCCACAACCCCTCTGGGCAGCCTGGGACAGGGCTTCATCACCCATTACACATCACTTCATCACACAACTTTTCAGGTTCAGATGACATTCACTCCAGCATCTATACAATTGTCTTCAGCTCCCCCTTCTCTAAGTGATTTCACTCAAGGATCAAAAACCATCTTGTATGGCCACTGAAATTCAACATCTCTCCAACCCATACTGTGGTATCTGAGCATCTCTGTGGTATCTAAATAGCTATACAACATCAGATGTTGACTGGAAGCCTTCCACATATGGCTTAGTGGCTTTCTCAACCATAGCTCACTTTTACATAAAACCTGTTTAATAGCAAGTCCCCCAACATTCAATTCACATAAGCAATCATACAGAGTCATAGGACATGACAACTCTTGCAGTAAAGACATTTGTCCTCATGTCCAACACAAACCTCCCCTGGAGCAACTTGAGGCCATTTCCTCTTGTCCTATCACTTGTTCTGTGGGAGAAAAGACCAACCTCCACCTGGCTCCAGAGTTGTGCAGAGCCAGAAGGTCTCCCCTGAGCCTCCTTTGCTCCAGGCTCAACCCCCCCAGCTCCCTCAGCTGCTCCTCACCACACTCCTGCTCTAGACCTTTCCCCAGCTCCGTTGCCCTTCTCTGGACACCCTCCAGCCCCTCAAGGTCCTTCTTGGAGTGACAGGCCCAAAACTGTACCCAGTGTTCAACCACAGTGTGCTTGGCCTTGTTCACTGTCCTTTGAACGTTCTGGGGGAGGTGCTTTAGTCCTTAACCAAACGACAGCAGAAAAGAACTTTCTCAGTAAGTTTTTCACAGCAGAATGCAAGAAGCCCTTTCTTCCTCTGTACTTCCACAACACCAAGGTAGCAAAACAGCCTTTAGCACATCTCTGTCTCCTTGGTGAAGAGACTCCAGTCACACCACACCTTTAGAATTTAATTTCACCAGAGTTTTCATGTCATCTTACTGTGACCTATTTGGAAATGTGTTTACACAGAACTGTCAGTTACTATAAAATAAAATAAAATAAAATATCCATCTTCCAAGTACAAGGGCAATACTATATGAAGTACATAAAGCTCCTCTCCAGTATGTACAACTTGTCATGACCTACAGCTTCCATCTGAGCCACTGAGGAAGACTGTGTTTGGTCTGTGCTCCAACCACCAACATGGCCACTTTCTTTCTGTGCAGTTTTTCAAATTAAAATGAGCTAAAACCTTCTTATAACTTTGAGATTCGTTTAAGATGTGATCCATCATTCTCATCTGAGATCTTGGGACTCTCCTACTCAATTCAAGACTAGTTCAACAGAACCTCAAACTGAGTGATCTGCAGGAGACCTTCTAGCTCCATGGGAGTTCTCCAGATCACATGAAGAAAACAACATCCCCACAGAAAGTTTTCATTATGTGGAATATTGCTTGGACGCTAAACTTTAATAAAGATCAAATTAATGCCAAGTATAAAGTGGGAGATTTACTTTTCCAAACATGAAGTATAATTTCCTCAAAATACACTAATTTGACAGAATTAGTACAAGGCTTGGGAAAAGCACCACTTAGGTTTTCACCAAGCATTTCACAAAGACACAGTTGTAACTGAAGAAACATCATCTACAATCACTGCATAACAGGACATATACTTCTAATAATACTTTGGTAGAAATCAGTATTTTACACTGGAGTTACAAAGTACATTTTTTTTCTCTTCTGAAAGACAATTTATGGAGTAAATATGTGGTGCAACCACTTTCAGTCCAATATCTGATTAGCTTACTTGTACATCTAGCCAACTCCATGTACTCCCAAAACCGAAAAAACACTCTCTAAAAGATGTAATTTAATTTACTTTCCCTCAAGAAAACTACTCTGCTAAGTCATGTAGGTCCATCTATTATTTTTAAAGATACAACACAAAGAAAACTTTACAAAATCAACACGGAAATCAATGTGCTGAAAACACTTTCCCTGCTAACATTCTAGTTAAGGAGATTTTTTAAAGCTGTAACTATAAAACATAAGTGGCATAAAAATTAAATTATAACTCTCAGAAACTAAGAACACAATAGAAAAAGTCAACCTTCTCAAAGGATGGTTATAAAAATTTAAAATTTAATGGATACTTTACTCTGTTACTCCTTCCCATAGATTGTTATTCTTTCTATTATCTTATGAAAATACTGATAAAGGACATACCATTAGTCAAAGAGCATCAGTAAAGATGGACCAACAGTCTCTTCCAGTATTGCAATTCCCAGACTCTAACCCATAGTTGTATCAAACCATTTTCCTCTCCTTAATAATTGTTTCTGAAATGTCAGTATGTGTAAAAAGAAGGCAAAAAGACTCATACCCTTTAATGCAGTAGTCTTCTCTTTTTCATCTGGGCCTCCTTGCTGGAGCTGAGCCATCATTAACCAAACTGTTAACAGATTTAAGATATTGAGGTAAATGTACATTAATCTCCACAGGACAATCTGAAAATCAACAAGAGTTGGAAATTAACAGATTTACTCTCTTCTGCTTCAACAGGTCTCCTTTGCTACTGCTCACACCACAAAAAAACAGAACCTGCTCCAAAAGCAAAACTTCTCTGAGGACTGTAAACCCCTATGGTGCGTAAGGTAAAAGTAAAATTAACTTTTTCCTCTCCTCCAAAACTTATACAGGACACTCTAAAGTCTCATCACACTACCCTGGATTAAGACATTTCAAAACTAAGTGCAACACACACTCCAGTATCAAGTTCCCAAAAATGAACACTAACTTTTCCCTAATCCTAAAAGGACATCTATCTAATCAATACTTTTTTGTCATTCTAATGTTACATCAGCAAAGGATAAGCCTTTTTTTGGAGAAGCATCACACTTGTAAATCCCAAGTAGAAGACACAACAAAAAACCAAACCATGATCAACAGAACTTCCACAACCTTTAAGGATTTTCTTAATCAATTAACTCCGTTTCACTGTTCTTATTGTACTAGGAAGTTTCATTCTAGTTAAGCTACACGGAGAACCCAGGTCTAAACCACTGTGATTTCTACAATAAATTATCAGCATTGCAACGTATAGAGTAAATGTCCAGCTATAGAATGAACCTCAATATACTCAAGATGACAACTTACACACAAAATATATTTCTGAATTTTTCCTATTGCACAGAAGGCGACCCAGACACTCACAGCTGAAATCTCTTTCATCTTGAATCTGACACCAAGGGTGCAAACTACCACTGCACAATCACTGCTTCTTCCTCCTCCATAAAAACACTTCTGTGCACCGAATCCTTTCTCCCCTTCATCTTCTTTGGTTCTTTGTTTTATCTGTCAGTCATCACTGATTTATTTTTCTCCCCAATATATGTTATCATGGATAAGTTTGCATGAACTGTATCCCTGTAGCAATTCGTAACTTCCAAAGAGTAATAGGATTCACCAACTGTACTACTGGCTCCCTAATTCTCACACCTGTAAGGAAGAACCCCAAAATGGTTTCTTTTAAGTAATAGTAGCTCACCATAAAGGCAGCAGGAAAAAAAAAAAGCATAACAAAGACTATTTTTCTATTGTCTTCAGAGAAAATCTATTACATGAATCATTTTCTTGCAGATTAAGGAAAAATACAGCAATTTAAGGCAGCGATTGTTATTAGCTACAGAGAAGGTTTGAATGTGGTGTTGTTTGCTTGGGTTTTTAAGCTGCAGATCAAGAAAGTCCAATAATCCATTCTACAAGGTGGACCTCTGGGAGACTCTGGCACCTTCCTCTGCAGGAGGCAATTCAGGTTAACCCGATGGGAAATGACAGTACAGTGACAAAAGTCTTTTAAAGACACAACTCCACCAGGAAAGCTCTGCTTAGATTACATACTTTTAAAGTTATGACACAACCCAACATGATTCAGTAAAAACACTCATCTTTTGGCTAACACTTTCATCACGTTAGCACTCACGACAAAAGCAATCAACAAAAATAACAGCAAAACTTCAGGGACTTTTTCAGTATATAATCAATGTAAATATTAGAATGACTCAAATGTTGACTCACACACATGGATGGAATTAAAGACTTTTCTCAGCTGCTTCCAAGTAGTCCACTGACAAAAGATCACCAAACACAAAACCTTGTTCATCACCACATTTGCAGAACAAACCCATGTACATTCTAGTAAAGCATTTAGAAAAGAAACTAACACATTCCAGTTAAAATTATTAGAAGTGCTAGAAAATGACTTTTGTGATAGCCCAGAAGAAAATTATTCTTGGGTAGTCTTCAATACACAACATTTGAAAATTCGTACTTGGGTATAGTTAATGCAGTTCCAAAACACATTCAGGTGCTCAAAGACTTGTTAGTACCCAAGAGAAGAAACATAAAATTTATCTGAAGAGATATACCTTGGGAAACTAACCCCCATCCCCCAATTGGATAAATCAATGCAGAGAACAAGAACCCCTACAATGGATACTCTTCTTCTTCCATTAACAGAAGAAGACTCCACCACTGAGGAAAGAGGAGGTAACACAACAGGTTCACTTGCCAAGCCACAAACACTGAAATACAGAAATAAATCTGAATTTAGCTTTGAGAGAGAGAATTTCCAGTTCTTTTTGACAAAGTAAAAATCTATTACAGCAGCCACTGGAGGGAGGACTTGATATTAGAATGAGGATGAAGCAAGCACACAGTATTTTATGCATTGTTTGTGTGAACACAGCATTTTGTTGAATCCCTCACTGATATCCGTTTAAATGACAAATAGAAGAAATTAGACGAGAGGGTTGGATTTCCTTTCCTTGACAGACAGGTGTCAAATCAACTATAGTCTGACGGTGCAGAAATGAAGAGTGGGGAAATTATAAAGCTCTGTAAACGGTTGCTTATAGGCAAAGGCAGGAATTGCAGCTTATTTCTGGAATCAGTTTCAAGCCCCATTGATCTTCCAACAGCACACACTGACCACTCCACATAATTCACCCAGATCATCAAGTTCCTCATTTAAATACAGATTATTTGAAACGTGGTTTTCTGTACAATTACTTGGATCATTCTTTTAAAAATAATCTTTTCTCTGATTTGCTTTAGCTACAGCAAGCATGCTTCATGAAAAACAATTTCACCAGAAGAAAAACTTACAGTAAGTGTTTATTGCCAATAGAATGTGTATTTATTTGTATGTATCTTGCTCTTCCATGCAAATATATGGGTTCAATCACAAAATATCTTATGCACACCCTGTCCCTCTTCAACCCAATGCCCAGCAATACTTAAAATAATCTGACAGCAGAAATATTCTGCTTTCATGGTTTCACATGAGACAACAAGGCTGCATTTTCATCACACCCCTGTTAATGCAATTACAGAGCTGGTGGAGTCACAAAGAAATGGTCATTAAATTTAAAACAAACCCAACAAACAGACAAACCCAGCAGACTTTTGCACACTTAAGTGAATACACATGCATATTTCATGTTCTTGTCTGGAAAGTGGTACTGGAGGTTTGGATCACTGAGCTTGTGACTGTATAATAGTGCTAGTCTCCAAATCAAACCAGACACCAAATCATGGATTCTGACTTGGAAACACACACATACACAGATTCCTCCAGACTTCAGTTATTCTTCATTGTGCAGCTAGAATGTGGCCAAAAAAAAAAAAAAGTAGTATGATTTTGCTCTCCATTAGCAATACCTGAAATTAAGCCAATGTTACCAACGTTCCAAATAAAGGCTATAAATATAATTTATAAATTAACCCACCACAAGTGCAACGTAGGAAGAAAACACACAAGTGTTTTCAAATGCCAAATTTATCTGGATATAATCTGAACAAGAATTATCAGAATGCTTTTTTGTATTGCACTGCTTTATCAGAATACAGTTCAATTAGAATCTTGTTATTTGTAAACTGACGTCCCAAGCAAGCTCAGGACAAGCACAGGTTAGATCTGCACCATGTGGCTGATGACTGAGGAAGACCCATTTTTTCTTCAAGCAGATGGGTGGGTGACAGTTTGGCTCTAGTCTCTTCTCTGTATTGGCTCAACAAAGCAAAAAATAGATACTTTAATCTTAGTAGTATTTTTAGTCTAATTAGATTTTATCTATTCCTGCTTTTAGAGCACTACAGAGAACATCAGTAACAACTGCATCCATTAAGATGCACTTCACTTTCCTTCAGTATTTTCAACTACTTCTAGGTTTACCAAGCTTCAGCTCTGAAAGCAAATTATTTCCAGTCTGCTTTAGACTAAACAGTTTCTTAAAAGTTCAGCTAATATGTCTACCTCCTGTATTAGAAGGTTCAGAGACATCATCTTCTGCACAATTCTGTCGATGTTAACAAGCAGCTACAGCACCTCCACGTTGCAGAGATCAGAAATTTAGCCAGGGGATCATCTCAGCAGTGTCCATCACCCTGAAAGCCCACCCAGATCTGCTCCAGTCAAAACTGCTTTCTGCACATATCTGATATAGACTTACTAAGACTTATCAGAATGTGCAGAAAATTCACCTATTTGCCTAGAGCATGCTCCATACAGCTGCAAAAAGCCAGAGGGAAGATGAACAGAGGCGAGTAATAAGTGCAAGAAGAGCAGGATCTTTAACCACTAGAAGACAAAGAAACTGGCAAGGATCCCAAAGTCCCCATATCTCTGCACCTCTTCACACTCTACTAAATGATGGTGGAACCTGCTGGTAAAGTATGTGACTGCAGCCAGCACTAAAAGTTGATTTATTTGCACAGCAGCTACGTTCCCAGTGTTATTTACCCCATAAGCTCAAGAAGCAGAGGACTACAAACTATAAGCACCAGCATCCCAACCATGTCAGCAACTCAGCTGTTTACACAAGGCAGAGTCAACACGACTCCGCACGTTGAAATTGTAATTATTTCAGTGTAACGTGGTTGAAATGCTGGATATGACCTTCATAAACGTATGCACATAAACATGATCAAATAAACATGTCAAAATAATACAGAAAGAGGCAGCACAACCTCAGCACAGCCTCCGGGAGGTTTACAACCTGAGGGTCTTCTCATCCAAACACAAGGATCAATTTTTCTGTAGTACAACAGCTTTGAATGCATGTACTGGGTTTGGCTTGGATAGAGTTAAGTTTTCTTCACAGTAGCTGGTATGGGGCCATGATTTGGGTTTGTGATGAAACCATGTTGATAATTCAGGCATGTTTTAGTTGCTGCTAAGCAGTGTTTACATGGAGTCAAGGCCTTTTTTAATCCTCATCATGCCCCACCAACGAGCAGGCTGGGGTGGACAAGATGCTGGGATGGGACACAGCCAGGACAGCTGACCCCAGCTGACCAAAGAAATATTCCAGACCATATGACATCATGCTCAGCAATAAAAACTGGAAGAAGAAGAAAGGTAGAGATGTTCAGAGCTTGTTTGTCTTCTCAAGTAACCATTCCTGTGATGAAGCCCAGCTGTCCTGGAGATGGCTGAACATTTCTTCCAGATGAAACTATTCTATGATTCTACAAACATCTAAAATTCATTTTTGCTTTGTTCACACAAAGCTTTCCCTATTAAATGGTCTTTATCTCAGCCGATGAATTTTTTTCAGTTTTACCCTTCTGATCCTCTCCATCCCACAACAGGGAGAGTGATCAAGCAGCTGGGGAAGGTCCAGGCTGCCTACAGGGGTTAAACCTGAACAACACATAGGACAATACTCTCATAAAAGCAGAATATCAATAATTATAGTGTACAGAAAACCATATTTCTGTTGACATAGATGGACAGTTAACTAACAAATCAGGCAAGCAACTCTGGGGACAGAAGAAGTGATATTGCAGCGGAGGGAGGGGAATGCTGCCTTGGAGAACAGTGTCCACAGGAGGAGTTTGAAGATGTTCTTATGGACTACTCAACTCCTCTAAACCAAAATGTTCTCAGATAACCTCTTTCTGTATATTCCCCACTTTTGGGCATTCAGCCTGTATTATTTCCTTCAACGTTCAGAACTATGGACCACTGGATCACCTTGTTTTAACAACTTTGAAGAACCTTCCCCAGCTTTCCCAATCTCAGTATCCAACATGAGAATACACTGATGAGTAGGGCATTAATTTCAAGATGTCTTTCACCACCACCTTCCTCTAAAAGGCCAGTAAGAATCCTCCACAAACAGCAGATACGAGGGAAAATTCAAAGACTTTATGAAGAAGTAACACTCTGCAATTGAAGCCTCAGAAGAAGCCCACGTAAGGTGTAACAATGCTACATTCCATGCAAGATCTGGGTTGTGTTGTTCCATTAATGCATGGGACTACATCTCAGATGATGAGGACAAAAAGAAATGTTGAAGCAACATAATTATTCGGGAAACAATTGTGTGAAATGCTCTTTAATTGTAGAATCAGTTTTCCTGTCAGTGTATGTCGCAAGGATAAGTCACAAGGACATGGCACAATGTTACTTCACAATATACTTGCAATTGCCCTGTGAGAGTTTATTAAAAAAACCCTAACTTTTTGGATGAGATTTTAAAGATGATTGTACTAGACTGTTGGTTTTAACAGAATCCTAGCTTGAAAGATGGAGTGGAGAAGACTGACTCTCAATAGCCTCATCTCTGTACATACTAAGCAGTTACAGGACAAACCCAGAATTTTTAATCTTTTTCTAATGTCATCTTCTCTCAAGCAATCCCATGGGTCAGCTGGGAGAGGAAAAGGCCTCTGAACACAGAAAAACTGGAAGACTATTAAAAGAGCCTTCTCTTAGGAGAGACACCAAAGTGATTTGCAGGACAGGCACAGAAGAAGAGAGAAAGAGAGAGACTGGAAAACTCTAGGGAAATGATTTCTGCTTAGGCTACCATCAAAAGCTGCTAAAAAACCCTAGACATATGCATATGTGTCTAGTACTTTAAAATAACTTCTTTTCTCTCCCCTTTTGCTCTTAAGTAAGAGCGTGACTTTCAGAAGAGCTGTCTGCCTTTAACTGAAGGCTCCTGAAAAGATAGAAAAATCAGCAGAAAATACAGAAAATACATCCAGGTCTGCAGCCAGATCCTTCTACACAGTGAGATATTTCTAATTCTACTCCACACTCTGTGCCGAGGAGGTGCACAAGGAGACAAGGGAAAGGTAAGAGGTGCACTCAGCTGTCTGCAATGTGCCTCTTTCCTCCAACATCTTCCAAAATGTGCACATCCAAAAAAAGTATCACCACCCCACTTGACTACTCTGCATCTAATGCAGAGACTCTGATGACACAGAAGAGTGTGGCCAGCAAGATGAGGGAGGTTTTCCTCTGCCTCTACTCTGCCCAGAGCCAAGACTTCCAAACAGCTCTAACCATGGCATCATGGAGCAGCCTNCTGGAGAGAGTCCAGTGGAAGTTCTGAAGATGCTGAGTGACTGGAGCATCTCTGTGTCTAGGAAAGGCTGAGAGCCCTGGGGCTGCTGAGCTGCACAAGAGAAGCCTCAGAGGGGATCTGATCAATGCGGATCAAGAGCTAAAGGGTGGGGGCAAGAGGCTGGGGCCAGACTCTTGTCAGTGGTGCCCAGGGACAGGCCAAGGGGCACCGGGCACCAAGTGGAACCCAGGAGGTTGCATGTGAGCAGGAGGAGGTGGTTGTTTGTTGTGAGGGGGTTGGAGCCTGTGCCAGGCTGCCCAGAGAGGGTGTGGAGTCTCCTTGTCTGGAGAGATTCCAAAGGTGGCTGGAGACGATGCTGTTCCCCGTGCTCTGGGGGAGCTGCTGGAGCAGGGGGGTGGCACCAGAGCATCTCCAAAGAGCCCTTCCAACCCCCACCAACCTCATGCTGTAGGACACCTGTTTCTTTTATTTTACCATTCCTCCCAGCTTTTACTTTCTATTATGAAAATAGTAAAAAGCAAGGCAAGTAAATTTTATTCTCCTTATTAGTTCAGCTTTAAAAACTGAAAATCAAATATCTAAATTTAAAATATTCCATTAATCACCTAAATCAGTAAGTGTAATTGGACTTCTTTAGACAGCTCTGCTACTGCCTAATCTACAACCTTGCTGTCTCTGCCCAGAGCCAAGACTTCCAAACAGCTCTAACCATGGCATCATGGAGCAGCCTAGATTGGGAAAGATCTCTGGAAATGATCTGGTCTCCAACCTTCTGATGGGCCTTACTTCATTAGGCTGTACAGGACCTCACATCAGGTAAGCCAGGGTGCTGCCAAGATGAGCCTTCAGTATTGCCAGTTAGGGAGATTCCACCATGCCTTCGAGGAACTTACTCCAATACTTAATATTTCTAACAGACCTTCCTCTTATAGGCAGATGAAATTTCTCTCCTCTCACCATTCATCCTTATGAACAGAAAACAATTTCTCCTCCACACCTTCTAGGCACTGGATGACTGATGAAATCTCTCCAAGTCTTCTCTTCTCTACAAACTTCCTTGAACCTTTCTCCAAAT
Source organism: Brachypteracias leptosomus (assembly GCA_013401335.1). Classification (NCBI taxonomy): domain Eukaryota; kingdom Metazoa; phylum Chordata; class Aves; order Coraciiformes; family Brachypteraciidae; genus Brachypteracias; species Brachypteracias leptosomus. The sequence continues at coordinate 126,699 of VYZX01007676.1, read as the reverse complement.
GTTGAGCTCTCTAACATGCTTAAACATCCTCCTAACATATTAACCATCCTGGTGGCTGCACCTTCTTTAATGTCTCTTGAAATCAGGGGACAAACCAGACACAGCACCCTAGGTATGCTCTTACCAATACAACAGATGACCCAGTTGGCCTTCATTATTGCAAGGACACAAGGGAGCATTGTTCAGCTTGTCCTCCAACAGCACCTCCAGCCCCTTTTTAGCAGAGCTACATCTCAGCCATCCACACCCCAGCCTGCACTCCTCTTTGGGAATTACTTCTTTATCAGTGAACAACTTCAAACCTTTGTCAAATCTTAGGCAATTCCTGCTGGCCTAGTCTTCCACTCTGCATGATGGATGATGGATTATTGATGGGCACAAATATAGATGATAATTATGACAATGAATCTGGCAGTTTCATCTGCACCCATGATTTGAACTCCAGAAGAAAAAACTTGGGAACAGCTATTCTTTGTTTTTATCCTGGATCCTTCTGCAATATATATTGATAGCTTTTATTTGCCATGCTCTTAAGTAAATTTACCCAAACACAGACCTTGAAAAAATTCTACCTATTACATGAACTATTTCAATGAGGCTGAACAGATGTATCAAATGGTTCAGTTTAGCCTCAAGCCTAAACACTCTGTCCAAGTAGTAATCACTCCAAGACAGGGGCTAAGGAAACATCACCAAGCATTCTAAACCAGCCTTGTTGAATTCTTTGTCTGTTTTGTGGAAAACACTCTATTTCTTACCAGTCTGGATGAATCCCTACTAAGGAGAATTATCTTAAATTTTGCGGGTGCAGAATGCATGACAGCAGAGTTCAGCCAAGTGCTACCAAACAAAGGTGTGGAGAAAAGCAGCAGATGAGTAGGAAGAAAGAGACTAGAGATGAACTTAGTTTGACAAAAAAAGCATCACCATTAACTCATGATTTTTGCTTGGAAGGTTCACAGTGTCAGGCCAGACAACATCAATCAGAACTACATCCAGTTAAACAGAGGCCATTTATTTCCTTCAGCTACCAACCTCTGAAACCAGTAACTTGTGTTCAACCACAGCAGCTCTTCCAGAAAGGCACCTACTCCCAAATTCAAGTTATTAAGAGCTAAGGAGTCCATAACTTGCTGTGATAGTCTGAAAGGCTAGACACTGTCCTTCATCCTTTATTTCCTTCTTTCCATTCTGAAAACCTGACCTGTTTTTTTAATTTAGTTTTTTAGACTGTAGACCTAACATGCCAAACAACCGGATAATACCAAATAAATTCATTAGTATTTATCATTTCACTGATCTTGAGTTTAAAACAAGTGTTACTAGTAATGATTTCCCAAGATCACTCCTAAGCAGTACTTACAGAAGACGACCACTCCTGAAAATTGTTACTTAAAACTTTTTCAGAGAGACATTAAGTGCCTCCTGACGTGGCTGTTTTACTGATACTGAACAGTCTCGAAGTTTGAATAAGATTTACCTTAAAGTACTCCCTTTACAAAATCTTAAATCTATTACACTGAGGCAGTAACTATAACCAAGCAAACTCATTACCTGAACAAATGGAATTTCTTCTGTCATTTAATTATTTATTAATACACTTTTCCATTAGTATCCCCTTATTTTACCCAAGTTGTGACAGTCAGTTAAGCAATATATTGTTGTCTGGATTGAACCACTCTCTTCTATCAAGTACTGACACACCATCAGCACTTTTCTCATATTCTAGGATTTCCCTATAATTTCAAATATTGTTTAAAATGAGTAACAAAGGACTACCCTTAAAACCTCTTTTATCATTCTTTGGGTTAACAGCAATAAATAATCACTCTCAGAAAAGACAATGACTAACCATGATGCCACAGGAACCAGTGGACTCTTCATAACTCTTTCATACCATGATTAGACCCCTTTTTAGAAGGAATGCTGCTTTAAATATAACTTATTTTTTCGAATAGTATGATAGTTGAAAAATGCAACAGCTACAACAGAGTTTATCAATAAAAGAGCAGTAATTACAGGACAAGGGAAAACAATCCGTTGAGTTATTCTACCTTCATGTCACCTTATGACCATATGGATAATGGCCAACTCTAAGAAGCTGTGTAAACAAAATATGTTTTCTACAGCCTGTCCATGTTAAAGTTCTTATTTTTATGCCAAGCTCTACATTTTGCTTCCCAAAACAACATAAAAATCAACACAAGAAAGGGACACATTATACAGTGCATCACATGGAAAAAATACCAACCAGCATCAGCCTCATTGACTAGAACAAAAGACTCCTGAAGAAGCACATTTATACAAACACACAATACATAACACACAATACAAACATTTTCTCACGTAACTGACAATTTCCAAGAAAATCCGCACTGAAATAGCACTACCTTTGATGTATCCTTACATAAACAATAATTCTTTCTTTTGTAATTAAATGAGAGCTGTACTAAGCACTTTAAGGTCACACTAGTAATATAAACAGAACAAAATGAACCTGCAAAGAAAAATATCACATCAACTACCAAGAATAATTACAGCAGAGCAAAAGAATGTTGCAAGAATAATGTAGCCAACCCTCCAATCCTTTATGTTTTTAACCTGTTTTCAAATGAAAGCAGAGGAAACATTTCAGCTAAGACAGCTTAAAAAAGTGACATAGTCAAGAAGAAGCAAAAACCTTTTGTCCTGAACTCCTTGTGCTGGAGAAAGAGGAAAAAGAAAGAGAAAGAAAATCTTAGAGAAACGAAAATCTTCAGACTCCCCATGCTTTGTTACTAAGTTCTACTGTAAACCATGTAAATGGTTACTGAAAAAAAACAAACACATGAAAATGAGGGGGAAAAGCAGATGGAAAGTAATTCAAGAAAAAAAAAGAAGCCCACGACAAATCCTGTTAATAAAGAAGTCAGCAATAACAGACAAAATATATGCCTTCTTGAACTAAATGAAGTTTAGCAGACTTCACACAAATCTGGAAAGTGACATAAAAAAATCTGACAAAGATAAAAAAAATAAATTTAAAAGAGGAGACAGACGGGGCAGAATATTGTCCTTGGAGACATTAAAACTAAAAGTACCTAAAAACTTAAGCAGCATGAACTCCACATCCAAAATCATTTGAAATTAAGACACAGGTGCTTTAAAATCCAGACCAGTATAGGAGAAAAATATTATTTTTATATTCCCAGTAAAATGTGTCTTTAAGTAGTCAGGTGTTTAACTACCATGAGAATTAGGCATAGGCTTCAAACTAAATGGAAAGCAACTACCAAAATAAGCCTATACCTAAAAATTGCTCAACTTCAAAATATTTCTCAATCTTGAGAGAATCAACTGAAGCAAATTTCTCCATTCCAATGGATATATCTTTTGTGTCAGTGTCTCTGAAACTTCACCAAACATAATGAGTGTTATTTCAAGCTATTATCGTTTGCAAAGGGAAAACCCACACTTTAGAAGAAAGTAGGAAATATTTTCTAGACTACATATCACAGAGTCCCAGCATGGTGGGGTTGGCAGGGCCCTCTGGAGATGCTCTGGTGCCACCCCCTGCTCCAGCAGCTCCCCCAGAGCAGGGGGCCCAGCAGCGTGTCCAGGCCCCTTGGGAATCTCTCCAGACAAGGAGACTCCACAACCTCTCTGGGCAGCCTGGCACAGGCTCCAACACCCTCACAACAAACAACCACCTCCTCCTGCTCACATGCAACCTCCTGGCTTCCACTTGGTGCATGTTGCACCTTGTTCTAAATATCTAATGTTGCTCGAAAGTTTAAAAAGAGACATGACTAAATAAGTGAGGAAGATCCCGACAATGACATCCTTTAGGAAAAGCACTGCCTGCAGGTTGAGGGACATGATGCTTCTCCTCTACTCTGCACTGCTGAGACACATCTGCAGTGCTGTGTCCAGTTCCTGACTTCCCAGTACAACAGAGACATGGACATATTGGAACAAGACCAGTGAAGGGCTGCAAAAACATTTAAGGGCTTGTAGCATCTGACATGCAGAGGTTAGTGGAACTGGGACTATCTAGCCTGGAGAAAAGGAAAGTCAAGGTGGAGTTGAGGGGAAACTTACCAATGCCTGATTAGGAAAGACCATCGAGCCAGAGTCTTCCTGTTAGTGACCAGTAACATGCACAAACTGGATGTTTAAACATGAGGAAAAATTTCCTTACTCTAAGAGAATTTCCTTACTCAAAACTCTGGAGCAGGCACCCAGAGAGGTTACAGAGTCTCTGTCCTTGGAGAGAATCAAAACTTACTGAACAGAGCTATGAGTAATCAGCTTTAGGTGACCCTGCTCTGTCCCACCCTCCAGAGGTCCTTGCAAATACCAACCACTCTGTCATTCTGGGAAGGAAAATGGAAAGTGTATAACAAATAAACATGCAAAAATTATGTATGTGTGTGTATATGTATTTATACATATGTTAGTCACCTCCCACAATAGCAACAAACAGCTTCTAACGAGGGATCTGAGAATCATTATGAGCAGCGTGTGGTTGAGCAAGAATTAAGAGCTCCTGGCCTCAGGGCTTTCTGTTTTGTGTTCTTAGGGAATTTCTTTCTGATTCTGACTCTTCAATTTGTGTGAAACAGCCAAAATTTATCATCATGAAGCTGTCAAAACCATCAGGGCCACAGCCACGACAAATTTGTGAAAGCTGACAACACTGGGTATTACTCATTCTATTGGCAACCATTCTTTTAAGTGCATTAAAACACCTCCAAGCTGGTTAAAAAAAATCACCCTGAACATGAATAAAACCTTAAAAGCATCCATATTATATTTCTATATATGATAGCATGCCTTCCTTACCTATTAAAACATTGTCATGTCCACAAGTATCAGGAAATAGCAAAACTAGGGTTGCCTGTACAAACTCAGTTCAGTGCCCATGCACTAAACTCCAGTCTTTTACAAAAAAAAAAAGTGGAGAAAATAAAAGTAATTCTCTTCTGCTTCTCTAAGTTAGTGTCACCTCTATCCAAGTTTCTGTTCGGTGTGGTCTTGCCTAAATTATCGTTAAAAAAAAATTATGAATACTCCACAACCTTCCTAAAGGTAAGTTTATGTTGTTAGCTAAGTCCATGCTTGAACCTCACCTTGTGCCACAATGGACATCCAAACTCTCAGACCTCCTCCCTTTGGCTCTGCTTCCTCCAGCTGCTGTTGACAGCCCTGAGGAATGGAAGGCAAGGGGAAGCTTCCCCCACCAAAGCTGAAGTTCTTCTCTCCACACAAGGTGGGTGGTAGCCCACACCCTCCAGTAACTACAGAGAAACCATATCCTCCCATGACAACCAAACCACTGTTTGACATAGTCTATTTGTCTATTTTGGCTGTAAGTAGAAATCTACTCCAACATCAAACTACCCTTTTCAGGACAGTATTTTTCTCAACTTTTGCAACAGCCCTTGATTTCCTCAACCTGTCTATGTTCTTTCTCTTTGTAGCTCCCCTCCCACACCTGGAGACTGCTTTTATGTCTCTCTTAGTCTCCTCAAGTTTGAGCAAGCTACTCTTTCGACCGTTCCACATTGAACTTCTTTCTTCTCTGGTCTTCTGAAGATTCTTGTTGCTTTCCCCTCAAAGACTCTCCCATGGGCTCAAACCATTTCTTAAATGTAGTGCTCAAAACTGACAAAGCCCAAACAATGTGGAGGAGAATAAAATTATCATGTGACGTGTTTAAATATGTCCTTTCTAACTATACATCCCAGAAGAATGATTACCCTTACTGCAACATCACAGTGCTACTGACGCATCTCCAGACTATGATTCACCTAAAAATCTGGGATTCTTTTTTCTAGAGTTATTGCTTTTTTGTAGTCATGTAGGGAACTATCTAACCTAAGCACAGTACTTGTCTTTTTAAACAGCATTATTTCTTTTACATTGTTTCTCCAATTTTTCTGAGCCACTTGAAATTCTAAATTTATTTTTCACAGAACTTGAATCCTCTTCTAGCTGAGTATTCCCTGTAAAACTAATAAATATAGTCTCTACACCATCATAATCCCACTGGATTATGCCAGTTTGACACTGGCTGGACATGAGGTGTCCACCAAAGCTGCTCTATCACTTCTCTCCTCAGCCGGACAGGGAATGGGGGCTGCAGTCAGTTCATCACACCTTGTCTCTGCTGCTCCTTCCCCCTCAGGGGGAGGACTCCTCACACCTTTCCTGCTCCAGCCTGAGGTCCCTCCCACAGGAGATAGTCCTCCACAAACTTCTCAAACTTGAGTTCTTCCCATGGGCTGCAGCTCCTCACAAATTTCCCCAGAGTGGGTCCCTTCCATGAAGTGCTATGCGGACTGCTCCAGCGTGGAGTCCTCTCTCCATGGGGCCACAGGTCCTGACAGGAGCCTGCTACAGCACCAGCTTCCCACAGGGTCACAGCCTCCTTCAGATGTATCCACCGGCACTGGTGTGGTGTCCTCCATGGGCTACAGTTGGAGATCTGCTCCACCATGGACATCAACGGGCTGCAGGGGGACAGCCTGGCTCACCATGGTCTTCAACACAGGCTGCAGGGGAACCTCTGCTCCAGTGCCTGGGGCACCTCCTCCCCTCCTTCTGCACTGACCTTGGTGTCTGCAGAGTTGCTCCTCTCACATATTCCCAGTTTTCTCTCCAGCTCTAGTTGTGCAGGTTTGCACTGGTTTTTCCCCTCCTTTCTCAAATACATTATCCTGGAGGCATTTCCACCATGGCTGATGAGCTTGGCCTTGGGCAGTGGCAGATCCATCTTGGAGCCGGTGTCATTGGCTCTATCGGACACTTGAGAAGCTTCTAGTACTTCTGACAGAAGCCACCCCTGTAGCCACACCACCACTAAAAGCTTGCCATGCAAACCCAATGCAGAGGGCATAATCACATTTGTTTTTTACCACTGCACTGCTGCTTTATAAATGCATAGAATGAAGGTCCTCAGTTGATAAGGAGCTATCCAGTTTTTCATTTGACCTTCCTCTCTTCAGCTTTAAGTATGACCATAACGTTTCTCCCATCCTCAATTCCTCCTCCTCCATGTTTAAGTGCCTCTCAATCATCCTCTCCTATGTCTCTCACAAGCTCCCAGCCCCACCTGGCCTCATTCCAAACCAAGGGCTTTTAGTGTCATTCTACTCCCTGTCCAAGCTGTCCTCATTCATCCTCTCATTGCAAGGGATTTTACAGACACTAGCAACTCAACTCCTTGTTCCAAACTTCCCCTCTTCCACTCTACTCCACTCTCCTGGTTTCACTCATCCTGCCAGTATAGAACAAGCATGGGAGTAACAAAGCTCTTGAGGGCATTTCTCAGATCAAACTCTCCGTTGTCCACTTCCACTCGTCACCCTCACCACAGTTCAGTGGTGGAACAAGCACACTCAGTTGTTCTGTGGCACTGGTAGACGTGTCCAAACAACACAAAGGGCACAGCCTATCTTGTACAGGTAGAATAACTGGAGATTTTCACATATTAAAACAAAAGTTGACATCTGACACAACAGTAGACCTTGCCAAGTATCATGAACACAAAAGGTGCAGCACCACAGCATCATGTGTACTGAAAGGGACCTCTGGAGGTCAACTTGTCCAACCTACTGGGAAAGCAGGTCTTACCAGAACAGGCTGCTTAGGCACCTGTCCAGCCAAGTTCTGAACTACTGCAATGATGCTGATTCCACAACTTCTATGGGCCCTTTTCCCATGGCTGACCACCCTCATAGTAATTTTTTTTTTGAGATACGTATGTACCAACATTTAAAACATTAAGATCTATTTATCTGCTATCTATACTGCTACAGAACTGTAGATAAATGCAAACTAGAACAAGCAAACAAAGAAAAAACACTATGTTGTCTACACCATGCTCCTTTTCTAGTAAGCTAGACAGTTTAACACTACCAAGTAGATAAAGCTTTCTTATAATTCTGTTGGTAGTATTATGGAAGCAGAGACTACTACTCTTTACAACTCACTGAAATGCTCTAAACACTGTTCTTTTCAATGTCTCCTCTGGACCTCACTGAGTAGGCGAAATCTGAGCTTCTCAAAAGAATGCACTACTAGCTTTGAAAAATTCAATTTCTGTCTGATACAATTCAGGTAAGTTTCCTCTCTCATCCCAAGGGAAAGCAGGTATGGATTGGTATCACTAAGGAACTTGACTTTCCATCTCATCATATTTCTATTTCTATCCTCCTCCCTTGACCAACTGCCTCACACAGGCAAGAATTTAAACTTCTGGTTATTTTGGTGTGGTCCTCTCACAATTACTCCTTAGGGACTTATCCTAATTTTTATGACTACTTAAAAATTCACCAAAGAGAAAGACAAGGAGAAGAGAACTAACAGCACAAAGAATAAAAAGACAAAAATTCTTAAAAAAATCTTTAATTGCCCACAGAATAATGCTGGGAAGATAACGAACAAGAACTTAAAGCACTCCTGCAGGAACATACGTTCAACCTATCTGGTATTAGTGAAGTTGGTGGGATGATTCACATGAATGTAATGCCAGAAATCAAGAGATAGAACCTATTTTGAAAGAGCAACAATGGAGAACAAATGGCACTGTGTGCCAAAAATGCCATTGTCTGTTTATGAGTCACTGACAACAGAAAATCATGTCTTAAGAAATAAAGTGCAAGTCAGGAGACTAGCTGGGGTTTGCTGCAGATACGAAATCTCACACAGCATCGTGGCCGAGCATCTATTGCATCTTGTTGGAAATAAAAGTTTCATTATCACAGTGGACATAAAACCGAGTGAGATAACCTGGAGCCTTCACGCTGCCATTATCAGAACATGCTTGAAATTTCTAAAAATTGAGGACAATTTCTTATGCTGAGAAATGTTAAATCCAACCCAAGGGAAAGCTGCATTCGACTTCATCCACAGATAACAAGTACCCCACTGTGTCACAGAGAACAAATACAGAACAAAGACCCTTCCTGCCCCCAGGTCTTAGAATCAAAGGACACATTCCCAAACACATCCTGGCAAAATGACTTAAGTGGTCCCACCCCCCACCCACGCTGCCCCCTCAGCTGTGCCCACAGAACTGTTTGTAGCAATACACAGGGAATCAGATCTGAGTTAAACCAGGACAGGGACCTCATCTCAGTCAAAACTACCTTTTTTTCTTTTCCTTTTTTTTTTTTTTTTTTTTTAAAGAGTATACTTTTAACTTATAAATTCTCAGATTTGGTCCATTACCTGGTACAACTGAGCTGACAGCACAAGGCAAGAACATACAGCTGCCATCTGAAAACTTTTTAGGTTGATTTGCCAACATGGGCAAGAAGGAAATACAGACAAAGCAGGAGGACTCAATAAATGATCACTACAATAGACAGTAGTTCATTCTTCCAAATTAAAAACTCTGCTATTCCAAAATACGAATATTTAAAGCATCAAGAAATCTCCACTAATTTTTGACTTATTGATTAACGCACATTCAAGCTTACATTTAAAATAGCTTTTGTTGATTTTGATGGCTCTGCTTGCTCTGAAATCATTCTCCTTGGCTTGGAGGTGGGCAGTCTTGTTAACACAGCTTTGCAGCTTGGGATTTATTGACATATAGATACACAATTCCCAGTCATTCAGATTTTATTTCACTAGATTTAATCGTATGCTTCAGTGGGGAGATACTATTCCACTACACGGACTATTATTCTTCAAGAGAGAAACAGACTGTGTGTGCATGAGCACACCTATTTATCCCTCATTTCCCCATATTTCCATAATGCCTTTATATAATGGCTCTTTCACTACTGAGTCTTCTTGTGAACATATTTCTCCTTTGAAAGTACTTCCAGTTTCATTGACTGTGGTGCCTGTTTTTATTTAAATCAACTCTACTTACTCAACATCTTATGTGAGATTGGTTTATAACACACATGTGCAAGAGGAATTAACATGCTTATTTGTTAAAAAAAAAACCAACTTGATGTTTGCAAGGTTGCTTGATTATGCTCTAGTGCTTAGGACATGAAGGAAGCAAAGAAAGAATATAATTTAGCATCTCCTTCAGTTAAACAAGGAGACTGTGCTTTGCATGTATTACACAGTAATGGTGTTATGCATAAATACGACATTTCTGTATTTTGAGGCTCACAGAACTTTAAAAGAAGCTATAACCACTGTGTTACCTGTTGGGCTCGGTCTTAAGACACAACATTCAGGACAACCTGGAGTGTACCTGGCACACTGACACCATGATCAACAAGAACACCCTGTCCATCTTCTCAGGTAAGCAGCTACTCCTCGAAAAACTCAAGGCACAGAGGTACACAATGGCTGCAAAGTACAACTCAGCTACTAACTCCCAGCATGTAGCGGAAATAAACCAAGGACATGGTCCACTATGCCCGTTTCTAAGCCAAAATATACTTCAGTTAAGGTATGACAAGAAACAGGAGAACCCATTTTCCCTGTGTCCCACCAGGAGCTCTCGTCACGCACGCTGCACAAAGCTGACACGGTGAGGAAAGCTCAGTAGGCCAGCAGAGTATGTACACTGCAGCTGAAATGTCCAGAGAATTCAAAACAAATATCTGAAAAGACTTAATTGCAAATGGAAAATGGCAACTTTATGAAGCTTGTAATTCAGACAAATCCAGACTAGCTGCCTTGGGAAATAGTTCACAATTTCCAAAGCTATCTTCCTATTAAATTTCATATTTCTTATCTACATCTTGGAGATGCCTCGGGGTACTTAAGAGTAATCAAGAATATTTTCAGTACAGTCAAAAACATTTTTCAGTATGTCCCCCTCAAAATAAAAAAAATCAGCTTAAATTTTGACTTGAAATTGGTAGTAAACAGGAAAACTTCCTTATTAACTACTGATAAGCCGAAAAAAAATAAAAGGCAGAAACTTTAATATGATGGGCCTGACTTCAAATGCACAAGCACCAAGAAACATTAACACTAACATCCAGTGTCACTGGTGGTTAAGGTATGGACCTGCTTCCAGTCAAAACCACAACTGGCTAATTTGCAGCCCAGCTGACAACTGATGAGTCCAGCTGATTGATACTTTCACCATCATCTCTCTTTCTAGACATACAAAAAAGAACATTTTCTTTAATTTGCCTGCCTGAGAAAAAAAAACTATTTGCTGACAGAAGAGTTTCCTAAACTTACCACCATATTAAATATATTTATTCAACTAATACTACAGTTGCTTTTTTAATACTTATTTCTTTAAGTATTAAGACTCAAGTGCCTACATAGGATGCTTAGCACAGACTGGTCCCCTTCAAATTCTGCTGGGGAACAGGAAAAATAAAGGAACTACAGTAACTGTAAAGCAGAAACACCTAAAATTAGCCTGAGTTCTACACAGTTCAGCTTTCCTCTTCGGAAACATGCTCAACAGGACACAAACAGCAGTACCAGAGAGGTTCCATCAAGCTGGAAGTTGATACTCTCCAGGAGAGCGTGTAAAAGGAATAAAAGCAGCTACACGAGGACTACATTAGCCCACAGAGCAGGACACCACCCTCACCAGCAGTATCATTAATAATTAACTCACAGGAGCAGACTGCTCAGGAGACTACCAGGTGACTCCAGCTGCAGATCCATGATCTGTTGAAGCCCAGATGATAAAAGACTTAAAAATAAGCCATAAAATAAAAATCACTGCCAAAACTAGCACTAGGTACCTGATGGTGAGCCGAGCAGAAAGGCAAGGATTATACAAAATCGAATGCTGTACCTCTTCACCTCCCAGTAAGAGTTGGTTATGTTACAGGAACAGTGTAATACCATCAGTAGTTAAACATTAAGTTCCCAGAGTTCTCGTTCCAGAGCCTTCCTCCCAACAATAAAAAACGTGTGTATATATACATAATGCACAGTCTACCCACAGCACTTAAAACACTGAACAACATCCATAAAAAAATGACCATTTCAAACCCATTAAATTGTACTTCAGGAATTCCACTCAGTGCAAACCTGTGAAACTGATCTACAGGCTAAGCAGATATATGTATGACCACATTTATAAACAGAAGAAAATGTCTCTTCTAAGGCATTAAAAAAAAAAAAAATTCATAGGGCAGCGTTAGATTTCATAAGCAGATGTTTTCATGCCCACCATTAACCAAATTGTTTCGGTAAAAGTATGGAAAAAATTAAAAAAAAGAAAGATATCCATTCATTCTTTGTATGTACACTTTACTTCAAAGAATTCCAGGAACCTATTGCAAATCTAAAAAACTCCTCAGTCACGACAGCACATTGTTCCCCAAAGGAACGTTGGGTCAAATTCAAAGTACCAGCAACAGAGTCACATTTAGAACTTTTTCTATAGAGACTGGAATGGACAAAACCTCCAAAGTCAGCGCTGAGTCTTCATGGGGAAAAAAAAAAAATAAAAAAGAAAAGGTTGTGAACTTAAAAGGAGACCAAGAGATAAATCCCCACTGTGTAATTATGAGGAGCTCTCCCAAACATTAGCTAACCAGTACATAAAAGGCAATGCAGGCAAAACCATGGCCAAGTCAACTAGGTGATTAATAATTGGCTACCATCACTGAAAAAAGCAACCTGAAGAAAATGTACAAAATCCAGGCAACAGTGAGAAAACTCCAATAATTAAAGGTATTTCTGTAAAGCAGACAGCACTCTGAGCCTGCACTACGCTTCTGAAATGATGATGCCCTCGTCCACCTCCAGCTGCTCAGTACTGCTGGTCTGCTGGAAGTTTTCATCTCCTTCCTTACACCTACCAGCATCCACTAACCTATTTCAGACAAAAAGAGCCAGGTCAGCTTAAACACTATAAGTATTACATCTGTCTTAACCCACCCTGTTTTGGCTGAGGAGGGCCCAGATGGACACCAAGGGTGGCACGTCAGACCTCCAGCAGGCAGGCAGTGACTTCAGCAGCAGATACAGCCATCACCTGGGGCTCTGTCTGGAGCCACCCTGTGAAGGCCAGTACCCTCTGGAGCAAAGATTTATTATTATTTTATTTTTTTTTAAGAAAGTGAAATATTATCTGAAACACTCAGAACACCAGAGGAGCGTATGAAGACACATGTCCTGTATTTTACATCAATATCACTCTTCAACACCCTCAAAGCCTTTAAGTGTCTTCAACTGCTAAGTTTCCACTTTTCCCCACACAAGAACATTTTTACCTTTTCCTACATAATTACAAAACACCTGATTTTAGCATCCCACAGGCATTCTCTAACCAAGATCACCAGGCAGCTTTACCACGGGTAACATAAGATGCCTTCACCCTCTTTCACCCACACTTCCAAGAAAACATCAGCAATTACTAAAAGGACACCAACTTCTTGCTGTATTTATGCTTCTTCAAAGGTAAATATTGCCACCACCCCACTCTTTACCATGTCACCAAATCACTGTGCTGCTAAGACCAAAGATAATCCAGCTAGCTTTGTAATTGCTGTCAATTCCATAATACCTCCTGCCAGCGATGCTGTGTCCTGACCAAGGTCTGTTACCTGCTTATTCAAACTTCCCACCTTAGCCAAAATCATGCAGAAATAATGTAAAGTGGATGCTAATTTTGTGAAGACTCATTAAGCTGGGTTACATGAGACTGAACAGTTATGTAACTGTGGTAACACCACAGTTAAAAGTTAATTAACAGGAAGGAGAGTGGTACATTCTCTATCAAAAGTTTCAGCATTTACCTTTGAAAGAAAAAATGAAACTGACATTACTTTAAAAAGCAAAGTGAGCTGTTTTGTGAAAGGAACTAAGATGTGCAACACCTTGTTTTAGAGTAACAAATTTTGAGCTATCCCATTGCCAAACCAAAGCCAAATAATACTTTAAAAAGAATTATCTCCCTATATTTACAACCGGGTAACTCAGAAACAATAAATATTTGGCACAGCTTCCTAAGGTGCCAGTCCCAACAAGAAACTTCACTCCAGTAACTTTTCAACCACATGTTACTAGGAAACCAAAACTCTGAGCAAAAATTACCACTCAGGCCCAGCTCTATGACCGAGTCAGGAGAATTACACTCACAGCGTTAACTTTTTGTCATTTATAGTGGAACAGAGAAATTGCAGTAGGTAACAGGGAGAAGTGACAGCTCCTGTTTCGAGAGCCTGACAGCACCGAAAAGCTGCAGCAATGTCTGCGAGCGTGAATTTTGAAGAAAAATACGCCTTAAACCACTTAGAAAATTAGGAATGACGGTCGCTATCCCCACTGTCAAGGTGCAAACACGTGGAGCAGCTGCGAGGACCGGGCCTGGGGAGAAGGTGACACCGTGACCGCCTCCCCCCGCCCGCCTTCACACGGGGTTTTGCAGGGTGGGCGGCACCGACCTCCTTTAAACCCGCTTCCGGGACCGAGGCAGCGCGGGGAGCCCAAGGGGGGGACACCCGACCTCAGGGCAGGGGATGCCACCTCCTCCCTCCTCTTCCTCCAGCCCCTCGGCCGCTTCAGGCCTGACGCGGCGGACACGCCGGGCCCAGCGCCTTCCCTTGGGGCAGGGCAGAGCGGGGCAGGGCAGCACAGGGAGGCTGGGCCCGCCAACCCCCCCCCCCCCCCTAACCCTCCCCGCTCGCCACGGCACCGCTTGGCGGGGTGCGGGGGGAGCGCAGGCCGGTCGCCCCCTCGTCCCGTGTGA
>VYZX01007676.1:29964-111983 GCA_013401335.1 Brachypteracias leptosomus | reverse complement strand
TTCCTCTCATGCCTCTCCAGCCTCATCCAGTTGTCCCCTTCTGGCCTTGTCCCCTCATCCCCCCCAGGTTTCCTCCACCTTCAGCCTCTTACCCTCATCCCCCTCTGGTCTCATCCCCCTGTCCTCTCATCCCTCTCCAGCCTCACCCACCGCCAGCCTCATCCACTCATCACCTTCTGGCTTCATCCCTTCATTCTCCTCCAGCCTCATTCACTTCCAGCTTCTTCCTCTCGTTCCCTTCCAGCCTCGTCCCCCATCCTCTCATTCCCCTCTGTACTTGGCACTCTCCAGCCTTGTCCCCTTGTTCCCCTCTGGCCTTGTCCCCTCATCCTCCCCAAGGTTCCTCCACCTCCAGCTTCCCCTGCAGCTCTATACCCTCATCCCCATCCAGCCTCTTCCCCTTGACCCCTTCCAGCCTCATCCCCCATCCCTTTGTCCGATCCTGGCCTCAACCCCCTCAAGCTTTTCCCCTTGTCCACCTTGGGCCTTGTCCCTTCATCCCACCCTGGCATCATCCCCTCATTCTCCAGCCTCATTCACTTCTGGTCTCTTCCTCTCACCCCCCTCCATCGTTGTGCCCTTATCCCCTTCACAGCTTCCTCCCCCTTCTCCCCTCATCCGCCTAATCCCCCTTCACCCCCCATCCCCTCATACCTCTTCAGCCTCACCCCACTCCAGCCTCATCCCCTTGTCCCCCTCTGACCTTGTCCCCTCATCCCACTCTGGCATTGTCCCCTCATTCTCCTCCAGCCTCATCCCCTTGTCCCCCTGGGTCTTGTCCCCTCATCCCACTCTGGCATTGTCCCCTCATTCTCCTCCAGCCTCATCCACCTCCAGCTTCTTTCCCTTGTCCCCTTCTGATCTCGTCCCTTGTCCCCTTGTCCCCCTGGGTCTTGTCCCCTCATCCCCCCCAAGCTTCTTCAGCCTATTCCCCTCACCCTGCTCTGGTCTTGTCTTCCATCCCCATGTCCCCTCATACCTCTTCAGCCTCATTCCCCTCTGGTCTTATCCTTTTGTCCCCGTGTTCCCTCTGTCCTCGTGTCCCCTCACCCCCGTGACCTCATCCCTTCTGGCCTTGTCCCCTCATCACCCTCCAGCTTTGTTCCCCTCCAGCCTTATCCATTGGTCACCCTCTGGCCTCATCTCTTTGTCCCGTGTTCCCTTGTCACCCTTCCAGCCTCATCCCCCCTCTGACCTTATCTTTTCATCCCCCTCATCCCTTCTGCCCTTGTCCATTTGCCCTCCCATCCACTTGTCCCCCTCCAGCCTCACATCTGAGGCTGATGCTGCCTGGCAAGGTGTTGGGTTGGTGGCCTGCTGGGAGGCAAAGCCTGTCAGGTAGGGTGCTGCCCAGAGGCTGTAGCTTTCCTCTGGGAAAGTGGGTTTTGAGGAGCTCAGAATAACGTCAGGGTCTTGCTTTCCCCATGACAGCTGAAGAAGGGCAGAGCCTGCAGTCACCACTGACATGGACGAGGAGTGTAACAGCATCTGGACCTGGGGCTGCTGCTCAGGGAGCACCTTGGGCTGGTTGATCTCACTAGGAAGGTTGTGTTTCCACTCCCAAATGTCCATTTTGATAGCTTAGGAACTTTTAAAAAAAGATTTGGGATAAAATTTTTCATGTCACGTATTTCAGGAGGCTGGAGCCAGGTGGAGGTTGGTCTCTTGTCCCAAGGAACAAGTGATAGGACAAGAGGAGATGGCCTCAAGTTGCCCCAGGGCAGGTTTGGGTTGGACATGAGGAAGAATCTCTTCCCTGAAAGGGTTGTGAAGGGCTGTGCCAGGCTGGGCAGGGCAGTGGTGGAGTCCCCATCCTTGGAGGGATTTCCAAGGCATGGAGATGTGGTGCTGAGGGTTAGTGCGACATGGGTTAGTGGTGCCCTGGCAGTGCTGGGGGAACTGTTGGACTTGATCTTAAAGGTCTCTTCCAACCTAAATCATTGTTTGTGTCTAAAATGCTGACCACCATGTCCCAGCACCCTCACTCTGGCATGACAAGAGGAAGCACATCAAATTTCATTTCAGGGATGCATTGTCTTGTTCCTTTGAAAAGCTCTCCAGATTTGGTCAGATGATTGCTTATAGATAGAATCTGCATTATGCAGGTGCTCAATGGAGGTTTCCACCTCTCATGACTCTGCACAGAAAGGTTGCAAGCAGTTTCTGTTCCAAGGACAACTGAGATGTTCCACTTTCTCTTACCTCCTGACCATGACTGATGGGCAAATCCAGTGAACTTGAGCCATGGGAGAAGATGCCTCATCCAGGTTGCTCCCAGCTGCTCTCTCTGTTATGACCCAAAGCAACAATCTCATATGTTTTGTTCTAAATGACTTTATACAGCATCCAAAGGAGGAATAAGTGAACTATTTTTCTTCAATGCAGAAGATGTTACAATGTCTTAGAGAACTTGTCTGTTTAAACCTTAGAAATCATGTTCGGTATTTTGGGCCTCCTGCATCTCCTATGTTAGGAAAAAGTGGTGCTTAGGTGTCTGTCTTTTGATGAGACATTTGGACAGGACTAGACCATCAGCTCTGACTGTTACTGTAGCAGAACAGAAGAAGTCAGGGCTGGGAACTATTTAGTGAACGTTTTTTGGTAACTTTGTTGACATTGGTCACCCCATCAAAGTTCATGCCCTCTCTCTTTGCAAGTACTGCCAAGTTGCAAAGCAAACCTGGTTAGGATGGGCTGAAGTGAGAAGTAGTCAGTGGGTTTCGCTGGGGTCTTAATCTGTTGTGATTCTCCATCTCTTGCAGTTCTCACGGGGAAAAAAAGCCCAAAGCCAAGACCCAAAGGAAAAAAACAAATGAACCAGTGGAATGTAGGAGTCAGGAGTAAGTCTCAGGGGTGGCTTGGGTGAGTAGAACAGCTCCAAAAGTGCCCTGCCCATGATCTTGATACAGCCCTTTATAACTGCAGGTCCAGGGAAGGCTTCTTCAGGGAAGGAGGAAAACTTTTGTTAAATAAAAGGTGGGGGAGAGGAGTAGTTTTGGAGATGCTTGACCAGCAAAGAGGTATTATGAAGTTCTTTCACAATGTGAAAGATTTTCATATTATAAAGAGGTAGCAGGTTGAAAGGGGACATCTCCATGTCTCCTTAGAGGACTGACCCTAAAAGCTCCACATACCAGCAGCAAAGAGGAAACAGAGGTTGTGTGTGGTAAGTATTCACTGGAAGTTGGGCTTTGATGTTCTGTTTGCATGGAAGACTGTGGAGTTCTGGTGTCTTTAGAGACTTCTGTGATCTACAGTCACACCAGCACTAGGCTAATACTGGCAAAAATACTGATCTGCCTGTTGTACCTGAACAGATGGAGTGTTCTGGTTCTTTTTCAAACTCTGCTCTGTTTTTTTGTTCAATCTTCTGTCCCTCCTAATGCTAACTGGGAGGAGAGGGTGACACACCAGAGCTGCTGCCATTCAGTGGGATTTGGACAGACTGGAGAGTTAGAGGAACCTCATGAAGTTCAACAAGGACAAGTGCAGGGTCCTGCCCCTGGGCAGGAATAACCCCCTGCACCAGTACAGGGGAGAGGGGACCTGCTGGGAAACAGCTCTGTGGAGAAGGACCTGGCAGTGTTGGGGGACAACAAGTTCACCATCAGCCAGCAATGGGACCTCACGGACAAGGCCAATGGTCTCCTGGGCTGCATTCAGAAGAGCATTACCAGGAGGTCGAGGGAGGTTCTCCTTCCCCTCTCTTCTGCCTTGGTGAGGCCATGTCTGGAGTATTGTGTCCAGTTCTGGGCTCCCCAGTTCAAGAGGGGCAGGGAACTACTGGAGAGAGTCCAACAAAGGGCCTCAAGAATGATTAAGGGACTGGAAGATCTCTCATGTGAGGAAAGACTGAGAGCCCTGGGGCTGTTGAGCTGCAGAAGAGAAGCCTCAGAGGGGATCTGATCAATATTTATAAATATCTGAAGGGTAGGTGTCAGGAAGATGGGGCCAGATTCTTTTCAGTGGTGCCCAATGATAGGACAAGGGGCACCGGGCACCAACTGGAACCCAGGAGGTTCCATCTGTGCAGGAGGAGAAAATTGTTTGGTGTGAGGGTGTTGGAGCCTGTGCCAGGCTGCCCAAAGAGGTTGTGGAGTCTCCTTCTCTGGAGTCTTTCAAGACCTGTCTGGACACATTCCTGTGTGACCTTGCCTAGATGAAACTGCTTTGGCAGGGAGAGTGGAACTAGATGATCTTTGAGGTCCCTTCCAACCCAAACCACTCCATGACTCTATGAATATTTAGATCTGAAGTAGGTGGAAGCTGTGACTAGCCTACACAAGGTGCTGTAGAACATCAGATGTCTTAAAAGTCAAGTCTGCATTATTCTGAATGGAGCAGCCAAGACTTAAAACTGCTTTACCTGAACTTTAGTTCCAAATTTAAGCAAAACTATCATTTATTTATGTGGATTATGTGCAGGCAAAGTAGTTTGAAACACTCTGATGCAGTATGTTCCATAAAACATCTTTAAAAACTAGGATTTTGGCCTTGTCTGGTAAATGGAGCTGTGTTTCAAAGAACTTAAGAACTACTGGTTATTACATTAGTCCCATGGCTATAAAGGAAGTGTAGAGAACACCAAGAGGTTAAAACTGCATTGAAAAAACATCATTTTTGTGTAAATAAATAAGATGGATTGCACCAGCTCATACCCAACTGGGATGACTCCCCTTAGACTGCCCAACTACTCAGTACTAGGCAGAGTTAGACCAGGTTTTGACTCTTCTGAGCATAGATACCAATGGAAAGTCTGGTAGGTTGCAGAGTAGTGCTTCCCTACTTGTAGGGGGGTTGGACTAAATGACCATCAGAGGTCCCTTCCAATCCATTCTTTGATTCTACCCTTTCAAATCATCTCATTCCAGTAGAATCACAATCTTGCACAAATCCACACCCTGATGTGTCTAAAGTGAAGGAACTGATTTCCCCATGGGGAATATTAGTGAAGGTGAGGATGATGGTGATTCAGACCAGACTTAGCTGGTAAGGTGGATGTGGTGTGACCAAGAAGAAGACTGCAACAGCCCAAGTGAAAAGGCAGTTACCAGACAGGAAAGAAATGAGTTAGAGGACATTTTGGGGACTGCCAGTAGTTTTTGGACAGAATCATGTCATGGTTTGAGTTGGAAAGGACCTTTCCAGGTAATCCAACCTCCTGCACTGAGCAGGGACATGTTCAACTATCTCAGGTTGCTCAGAGCCCCAGCCAACCTCACCTGCAATGGTTCCAGGGATGGGGCATCAACCACCTCTCTGGGTAACCTGGGACAGGGGCTCACCACCCTCAGCACCAACAATTTCTTCCTTATAATATGTGGAACATAGTCATTAATGAGATAGATAAGGATCTGATGTGCATCCATGGAATTTGCAGATGACACCAAGTTGAAAGTTGTTACAAGTAGTGATCTCCTTGACTAGAGTAAGAGAAATGAGAAGAAATCTAAGAGCATAAGGTCCAGAATCAGGCACTGAAAGAACAGAAAACCTTTGTGATGAACTCATTAGATAAATGAGGAGGAAGGAGGTCTGTTTGGGGGGCATTAAGCTTTCTTGGAGACATCATGAGACCTGATTTTCTGTGTGTCACCACGATGGTTTAGCCAACAGTCAGATGGTCATGGATCTGGAGAGAGGCATTTCTTTTTTTTCTGGTGTGAACTAGACATTCATCATGTGTTTGCCTGGACCTGATCCCTAAAGGAGTCCGTTCTGCTACCGTGACTTTGGGGTTTTTTTACCCACTCCCAAAATATAAATAATAAAACAAAGGCCAGAGTCTCCGTTCCTTTCCCAGGAAAACAATTAGGAAATTGAATTTGAAAGAGAGGGATTTTCAAAGAGAAAAAATTGTCGACCACTAGTCATGGAAATAGTGGCAAAAACAGCACAGAGGGGAGGAAAAAAACCCCTCAATTCAGAAACAAGACCCAGGGACTATCAAGAAAGCTGCTGAACTAGTGATACCTTGGAAGGAAGGGGCTGTGGAGACACTGGGAATGTGAGATAAGCAGAGAAGACAACTGATGAAGGAGGCACCTACCTGGGTGAGGGGCTCTGCCAGTCTCTGCCTGCATCATGAAGATGAGAAGGGGCTGTTCTTTCCTAGTCTGCATGACAGAGCATGACATTTTCAGTGCTGTCAGTATGAAAATGCTATTTTTTTTTTAATTTAGAAGCAAAAAAAAAAAAAAAAGTAACTCAAAAGAACTGTATTGAAGATGGGAGAAGTTATTTTAAGGCTTCATCATCATATCTAAAGAGGAGCACACCAAGGGAACCAAATATTTGTCGTGTCTATGACAAGTGATCATGGTCTGAAGACAGTTCTTATTACAGTAACATAAATACTGCTTTAACAAGGCTTATTTCAGATGGCTGAAAAAAATGTCAAGTCTCGTCAATGCAAGAAGTTGAAGGGAAAAGCTGAATGAAAATATTATGAATGAAACCATTTTGAACCCCAAAACAGGAGTTTCTGAGGTTTCACACTGTAGCTCAGTGGAAACAGGGAAGAAGCTCTTGAGGTCATAAATATAAATGCAGAATAAACAGACAAAAATGGAATTTGGTAATGGATACCAGGGAAAGGAGGAATTATTTGAAAGAGGTGAGAAAAGAGTCAAAGCATAAAAAGGAAAAAGCTGCAATATGCAGTATTTTTTATCCCCATTCTCTGCAATACATCCTCTATGGCACACTCTTTATTGTCCTACATTTTATTTGTTTCCCTTGACTTTATTTATATTTTTTGTCATTTTAAAAGCTGCCTGCAAAACTTCAGCTGGCACAAAGACACTGGAACAGAAAGCACGATGGGACAAGAGTGACAGAATGCGCCTTGTCTTCTTTTTTCCTTCTTTTTTAATTTTTTTTTTTCCTATACCACCCGCTCACAATTAAAACTTTATCTCCTCCAGATGACACACAGAAGGTGGGCAGGATTTTAGAAGCAGCTGATAGATGATTGTAGCAAGTAGGATGTCTGATTTTAACAGCTACCCTGCCACACAGCTCTCATAAGCAGTTGTTAAATCCTCCCGTGGTTCATCACTGGGAGAACACCCTTTCTTCAGAAGTACCCACCCCCTTCCTGCTTGGTGAAGAACCAACATCTTCAGCTGGATTTATATTTGCCATAAATATGATGTGTTTATTCCAGTTCTGTGCTGGTGCCCAGAGTGGATCCAGTCTAGGAATCCTTTGCCACGACAAAAAGGTGCATCAGGGTAGAGAAAAATCACCTGAAAATATGCATTATAGTTATTATACTTCTGCTCTGTCCCACTGACCATCTCATGCCACCTGTCAGGCACAGATCTAGAAAACATCCATTCTTTTTAATCTTAAAAAGTAAACTTTGTGTTTTTTTGTCAATGACAGCTGTTATTGCCAGAGGTTGGGGAAAAAAAATTAAAATAATAGTTTTGTCCTCTAGTATTTTAAGAATAGCAAACTTTAGGATGTGTGATTCTTGGGAAAACTTATCCCATGTCTTTTGGGACACACCAATTCCTTCTGAGGCTAAGCCTAAAAGAAAAGATACTGGGAGTAAAGAAAATTTTTTTAAAAAGAAATAAATCTCTTTACAATTCCCTTTGTAGTTTCTTTTTATTTGTTCTCTTGGCTTGACATCGATGGAATAGGCTTTTTGTGTACCATGTATACAGAGGATGCATTTCATGAAAAATAAAAATGTTAGCTTTCCTGACAAGGATGATGTGTTACCTTTTGAGAAACGCTTTTCACAAGAATTAAATTAGAAACTGTTAAAGAAAAAAAAAACAACCCAGAAGTGAAATACTGAAAACTCATGAAAAACCAACATTGTTCTTGAGTGCTCTGATAAACCTCCCTTTTGGCGTGAAAATTTTAATTCAAAATTCTTACTCGTCTTGTTGTTTACACCCTGAATCTGTTTCTTCTGTCTTATTCCTGGATAATTTATTTTGGTTGCTGCCATTGTGCCAAAAGCACGATACACAAATACTCTCAAATTTGTCTTCAGCAGTTTTTGCTGAAACTTGAACATACATAAATCTGTCGTGACATTCACTCTTATGCTTCGTTATATGTTCCTGAGAGTTCTTACAGTCTGTTATGTCTTTGTTTTTCACATGCTGCTTTTGCATTTGTTGCAGAGATTAAATATATATTATCTATATTTCAAGTTACTACTCCTAATTCTTTGGTCCCGTATATAGTGGTTCAAAAAAATGCCAGACTGACGTGAGAAGTTTTGGTGGAATAAAGCAAAGATTGAAGGCAACAACTAGTGGCAGAACTTTATGGTCTGTGTTCCACGATTTACTCTCTAGATATATGGGTTTACAATGTAAACCTTGCAAAGTTATTTCACTGCTGTTACGTGTGCAAACAATTTAATTGTACTTTGAATTTTGAAATATTGGGTCTCAATATATGATTGCATGATTTATTCCTGCAAGAACGTACTTAGCATACCTATAATTTTTCTGTTCCAAACTATCAATCCCTCAACTCCAGAAATGATTTTTGAATAAATTATGCATGTCAGAGCAGATGACTGCTCCAGGGTATTATATAACTTTTTTTTAAAAATTGTACAACTGTCATCTAAACAATTTGTGTACACATAAAATGGAAAAGCAAATACATGTACCTTCTCCATTATGTAGTTTAAGTCCACCTCTTCGAACTCAGAGCTGGAAAAATGAGATCTACAGCATGTAAGAAAACAGCATTTTTCTGTGCTTCCCACTTCTAGCCATAGAAGGAACACTTGTGGTTATCAGGGAGGCACCTGACAAAGCTGAACGAAGAAATCACGTTAATGATTGACCGTTTTAGTCGATTTAGATTGAATTAATTCCTGTGGTCATGATAGATGCTTTTTACAGAGACTAAGCTCACAAATTGCTTCTGCTGCCAGCAGTTACAGCAACTTTATCAATGACCAAACTGCTCGAGGAGGTTGTGGTCATTGTGTATTGACCATCATCAGTCCAGATGGAAAGAAAACAGCAATAGAAATAACAATATAAGCATAATAATAAGCAAAAAAAATCCCTTCTCCTTCCTGTCCTCTCCTTTAAACAAAACCAAACCCATGCCACCAGGCTCCTACAAAACAAGTAGGTATGTCCCACCTTAGAATCATAGAGCAGTATGCATTGGAAGAGACATCAAAGATCATCTAGGGACACCTCCCACTAGACAGGTTGCTCAAGACCAACCTGCCCTTGAACACCTCCAGGGATGGAGCATCCACAGCTTCCCTGGGCAACCTGTGCCAGGGTCTCACCTTGAAGCTTGCCAGATTGGAGGCCTGTCCAGATGTCAGCAAGTGTAGGGTTAAAAAACAGAAGCTTTAATGAAAAAGTGTCTCGCTGCTGGGCCTGGAGAACTACTTGTCCATATGCACTGGATGTTTTTTGAGGCAGTTAATTGCTTTCTGTGTAATTTCTACACTGCTGTGTAAGGTGTGGTCATGGCTTCATCTGGAGCAATCACAGAACTTGACAGCCGAGCCAAAATTGGGGATGGTTAAGAAGTGGAGGGTATGGAGATGAAAGGGTTGTATGACAGGTTGGTTTTGGTTCACAAATCCGAGAACCCCACCAGCACCTTTAAAACATGAAAAATTAAGCCATGTTCTCTGGCTTATTACTTTGGAAGTGTCTGTGCTCCAACACCGAATTCTGGTTGAGGTTCAGTCTTGCTCAGTAGCGTTGGATAGCTGTTGGTTAATTATTTGTCTGGAGAGGAGGCCAGATGGTTAACATCACACATTGGCATTGCATTAATGCAACAACCTTCATCAACCTCCGTTGTCTGTTCATACAGGGGATGGGAGTGTGTGAAACCCAGGAGCCTTAACTGGAATAGGGGAGCTAGGAACTGTTGCTGTTTGGAGAGACCTGGTCCACCCACCTCTGGAGGAAGTCCTTATAGCACATGTTCAGCCATCCTGAAGTTAGTACCTACCTGCAGGTAGGATTCTTGCCAAGATTATTTCACTCCCAAAGCCACATCTGGTTTACTGTAGAAAGTAATGTGTTCAGTAGTCCATGTGCCAGAACAAAAATCACCTGCAATTTCACCCTCTAACCTCCCCAGTGTTCATTCCATTCTCTAGAGGGAAAGCAGAACCTTAATCTACATAATAAAACTCATTTAAGACATGTTTATTATACAGAGTGGAAGATACTGAGAAAAGAGTCCAGAACATAAGCAAATGGCTCCATAAAGGTGTTACTGTTGGAATACAGAATCATAGAATGGTTTGGGTTGGAAGGGACATCAGAGATCATCCAGTTCCAAACCCCCTGCCATGGCAGGGACACCTCCCACTAGACCAGGTTGCTCAAAGTCCCATCTTGAACACCTTCAGGGATGGAGCATCCACAACTTCTCTGGACAACCTGTGCCAGTGTCTCACCACCCTCTGAGCGAAAACTTCCTTACGTGTAACCTAAATCTTCCCTCTTCCAGTTTGAACCCACTACCCCTTGTCCCTCCCCAGCTTTCTTGTAGCCCCCTTCAGATGCTGGAAGGCCACCAGAAGGTCTCCCTGGAGTCTTCTTTCCTCCAGGCTGAACAACCCCAACTCTCTCAGCCTGGCCTCACAGAAGAGGTGAAATTCCAAGTGAAATGGAATGACAACCTTGTGGGTGGTTGGTTTGAAGCTTACATTTATTAAATTCTTGGTTCTCTGGGACTATCAGGTTTGGGAAGGGATAGACTTTATTGATATGTAAATAGGTGTTTGTAGGTTGTGAAAATAGATTTCCAAGTGCAAATTAAAAGTTCAGAGAACACGAAGTAAAACCTTGAGCAATATGCAGTAGTTTAACTAAGAAAACCCATAAATAACTGACAAACAGCAATGCATACAAAAAAAGCTTAGAACTAGGAGGGAACACAGATATTACAAAATGCATGTGGAACATGTGTTCAGACAACCCTGAACCTGAAATAATTACCCATATAGATCCTACACTGCTTTAAGTCTTCATGGCAGTCACTCTAGAACGCGAGTTATCTCACTCTAGAACTTGAGTTATCTCACTCTAGAACATGAGTTATCTACCCATCTAGAACAGCAGTACCCATATTCTAAATTAAATTATAACAAGCATTAACCAGTGAGTTTTTCAAGGATGCTTGAAAGACAATACGAAACAGAGTCAAGATGACACATGAAGAGCTTTATGATACAATCTTTATAGAGACACAATGTCCAAAAGTTGCTAGAATTTTTCCGTATAAAACACAGATTATGGGACAAAAACGTAAAGTAGATGGATATAAGGTAATTACAATTTACCAAAGTTTCTTGTGTAACTATATTTCCATCCTCTAGTGAATTCATCTAGGGACAAAATGTATATGACCACATCATTAACAGTTAATGAACACAAATGAGGGCATTGCTAATCATTCATCAGATGTTTTCTAATGACCAAATGCTTGTTTTAAAAGAGTAATTTCAACCAATGCATTTAGTCATTGGAAGAGTTGAAAAGAGACTATTTTTTCTAAAAATCTGTCCTGAAAAGAAAAAGACAAAGTTATGTGCTGTTGCAGCAAAGCTTCACCGTGAATAAAGCTTGAAACCTGAGTTTGTCATGGCAGACGTGGCATGATCTTTGAGCCAGTGACTGGAGAAGATCAAACCTGTTGAATACGGTCACCATTATGTGGTTTTCTGCCTCATCTCTAGACAGAGATTGATGTGACTTGGGGCTGTGTAGACACTGAGACTGGTGGCTCTTGGAGCTTGGATCAATTTACTGCAGAAGCTGGATAATAAACTATTTTAAACACTTTCTTCAGTAGGAGAGATTCTGAAGTACCTCCTTGGAGATGTTTGCAACCTACTAACAGTTGAAGTTTTCATGGATCTAAAGGGCTCCATATAGTAGTCATTAAATGTGCACTAGCCATGACCTGAGTGGCTCCTTGTCAGCTTAGGGATAGTCCTCTACTAAATTTAGACATACAATCCTAATTCAGATGATCACTTTATGACATTAGTACTTGGTAATTGCCAGTTCCTCCTGAAGCACTGGTTATAGAATCACTTTTTCAGGGAAAAGAGAAAAGGGTTTGGGTTTATTTTTGTTTTCCTTGCTTTTCAGAGTGGTTTTTGTCAGCTCTACATCATTGTTTCACTTGCTGCAATAATCATAGAATGGTTTGGGTTGGAAAGGACCTCATAGATCATCTAGTTCCAACCTACCTGTGATGGCAGGGACACCTCCCACTAGAGCAGGTTGCTCAAAGCCCCATCCAACTTGACCTTGAACCCCTCCAGGGATGGAGCATCCACAGCTTCCCTGGGCAACCTGTGCCAGGGTCTCACCACACTCAGAGTGTAGAACTTCTTCGTACCTTCTCCCCTCTTCCAGTTTGAACCCATCACCCCTCCTCCCATCATTGCAAGCCCTTGTAAGAAGTCCCTCCCCAGCTTTCTTGTAGACCCCCTTCAGATACTGGAAGGCTGCAATAAGGTCCCCCTGGAGCCTTCAGGCTGAACAACCCCAACTCTCTCAGCCTGGCCTTGTAGGAGAGGTGCTCCATCCCTTGGATCATTTTCATGGCTCTCTCAAATGCTGTTGCCAGAGAGGAATAACCTGATTCCTTCATCATTTTACTGATGGGCATTACAAGGCCCTCAGTGATACTCATCCCACTCAAGACCTTGCATTCTTTTCTTGTTATGTCTGCTTGGCAATGTCCATTGGTTTAGGTGGCTTCCCAAGTGTTGAAGTCCAAAGGCAGAGGAAAAAGCAAGCTCACCTGGGTATTATAGTGAAAATAGCTTGGTTCCACTCATACCAGTGTTTACAACATGGACAGTTACTTCAGAGAAGCAGCTTTGCACCAGCCAGGACCTCCTCAGGGTCTATGCTCTCGCTTAGAAATCTCCCTGTTGCTGCCAAGTTACTTTCCCATTTCATGCCTGATGGGCCAATGGGTCTCATTCCTCAGTCTTTCTACTATTGCCCTGAAAGGTTGTCATGAAAAACAATTGCACATTATTTTTAAGAACTTCCATTAAAAGTTTTAAATCAACATATAATTGGTATCTCACTGTAGATAAGACTTGGTAGCATTTTGTGAAGACCTCCCAGCTGAGAGGGAAATGGGATATTTCAGCCAGAGGAGGCCAATTGGAAGAAGGCAACCTCATGCCCACCTGGCACTGCTGTGAGGATGGAGAGATGAATTGGAGAACATCCATTTGCCACCATGCACGTCTCCAGAACAAACAGCTTTGTTGCCTGTGGTCCCTACAAAAGCCCTCTCCTAGAAGCCACAGGATGCTGTTTGTCAAGACAGCAGCCACTAAAAAGCAGTGATATGTCTTAATGGCTGGGTTTTTTCCCCAAATTCTCCCTCTCCCATTTTCTCCAGTTTCATTGCTATTAATACTGTCTCCGTTTTGCCCTGCTTCTGATTTTATTAAATAGGAAAAGTAGAGAGATGTTAAGATTTGGAGTGCTCTGAACTGATACTAAACAAATGTAATTATATTCCATGCCATGAAGTCTCTCCAATTTAGGCCTTTTTGGTAAAAAAAAAGCTAAGCATACTAAAATATTAATGAGAATTAGGTGTAAGCACTAAGGATAATGCAGTTTGTGCCATCTGATTCAATTCATTTCTGTATATATAATAATTTCCTTTTAAGCTAACTCTACAGCTTTTACCCATTAAGAAAGGACATTAATGCTTATTTTTGACCTTTTCAGGAGCAGTGAACATGGTCAGCTTGCCATGGTCATGGAATGCAGAGCCCAGCAAACCCAGACCCTTCATTTATTGAGGCCAAACATCAACGTGAGACATTCTTGGGTCAACAAGTAGCAACAAAGAGCCAGGTCATAAAATACAAAAGCATAAACTGCAGAGTTATGAATCCATTGCTCTCTGAAATTAAATTAATCTTAAGTCAATTTTAGAATCAAGAGGATTTTTTAAAAGAATATAGGACTATTGTTCTATTAAGAAAAGCAGCAATCTGTTCTACAAGCACTCCTAATTTCACACACCTCACAATGCAGAAATGATCAGCTCTTTCAAGTGTCTTTCATTTCTCCTCAATTAAGGGTTTAAGTTTAAAGTAAGCAGTCTTGATAAATTAATGGCATGTTATTTAGCAATCTCACTTATACAACTCATATTATTACTGTAATTTTGTTGAGCTAACGTGGCTGTTGCAAAGGTATCTATTCAGTGTAAGTGATGTTTGCCAGGAGGATGGTTCTTTTATATAAGGTCATTGCTGACAAACCAAGCCCTGATATTTCTCACTAAGCGTTGAGGGACAAGTTCAACATCAAACACACATTTTCCTGCGTTCAGATACTCTAAAAGGTGTATATACAGAGGTTTGGATAAGAAAAAACCCCAAAATAATACACTGTGTGAAGGTTCAGCTTTTATTCAGGCTGGTTATTCTGTCCTGTCAGCTCCACATTGGTAAATATTATAAATATACTCTTCCTAAGAAAGACAAAATTGTCCTAGTGCTACCCAGTGGGTTACTGATGAATTAATCAGGCATCAAGAGAAGGGAGGAAGGGGCATAAAGAATATTTATTTTTTTTTAATGCGGCTGTTTACAGGTTGTTCCAGAACCAAGTGTGTTGTGAATTTAAAGGATAATAACCAGCCTGGAATAACTCCCCATATGGACATTCCCATCTCGGAGTAAGTGAAAGGTTTTTATTCTGGGTTAGCTGATTTCACTTGCAAAGTTTATACTATTCAGAATAAGTGCTTCCCAGAAGGGGAGCTTTCCCACAGAAAGTGTTTCATCAGTTTCACCACATAGACAGAAATTCACTTGATGTGACTACACAAAGAAGTTAATTATCTACAATAGGTTTTGATAAAATGGGAAAGAATATTCTAAACTCCAGCTTCCACGCACATTAATATGGCTTGGAGCACACGTTCCTCATTTGTCAGCATGCTGACCCTGCCGTCACAGGCAACCCCTGTAGACATCTTTTAAGCCTGAAGACCACAACTAATCATCAAAGGTGAAACACAAAGCAAAGAAAAATTGTTTTTACACTTCATCACTGCTTTATGATATTAAATTGCTATATTGGCAGCAGAGGAAAAAGTCTGGTTTATTCTTTAAATGGTATTTTTAGGGTTTTTGAAGAGCCAGTGCCTCACAGCCCTTTTGTTGGTGCAGTGTTGTACCAAATTTGGAGGTTTCTAAGGTGCAGTGGTCGCCATTTCCATTTTAAATGGTCTGATATTTTATATGCAAGATAGAAAAAAAAAAGAGTAATTAAGAGAAGGAAAAACTGCTCAGATTAGTCACTCCAGCAGCATTAGCCTTATGATGCTGATAAAGACTTTGGGAGCCTTCCTCCCATTCATGTGGTCTGAGTTATGTCCATAATAGCATCTGTGAGAAGATGTGGTGGGAGCAGGAGTAGCTGCAGCTGTAGCAAGATCTTGCCAGGGTCCTTCATCAGGCAGAAGAAATAGTTCTCTTGGACTTCCAATGCAAGAAACAAATAGAGAAATGATGGATTATTCCTGTAGAGATAAGGAAGTACTAAGCACACCTTCTGTATAAAAAATATTGTCACAATAGTCGCCTATCTAACTCAGCTATTTTCAGTCTTTGGTGAAAAGAAAAACATTTATCATTTGGAAAATCTGAATATCAGGCAGGGCTTGCTTAGAAAACAAAATTTTACTATCTTTATCAAAAGTAAATACTTTATTATCATTTTCTCTTCTCAGTTCACTGTTAAGATAGTCCTTTGAGCACTGCCTGTGAATAACTCTTTTAAATATAAAAGATGCTTCTCAAAACTTCAAAAGCTGCTGACAAGTTTCCCTATAATGCATCTTTTAAGCCTTAAGACACGCTGGACGATGAATTGGGATTTATGAGGACAATGAAGCTGATGCAGTTTTGCTTGGGAATAATGTCCAGGCATAGTCCTCCTGGAGCCACTCACAAAGATCTGTAGATCTGTAGTCTGCATCTGCCCTTTTTTTATACATTTTGGGTGATTTAACAGCAGGACTAACTAGAACACAAGTATCAATGGTTCTTGAGTGACTCCAACCAGGGACAGGTTGACTCCAAAACAGCTGATGGAAGCAGAGCACGGGTGTTTGCTCCAAAGTTGCATTATCTTCAGAGCAAATTAGAAAGTTCTTGGTTTGTCATTCAGGTTTATGCCTCCTTGTTTTGTGACATTGACATTTTCCTATATGGTTGCTCACCTCAGGCATGTGCGAACAATCGCTGCCTGGATGGGGTGACTAGACAATAATAGGGGAACATTCTTCAGTTGAAAACTCCTACTCAAGATATATATTCCTGAGCTTTCTAGTCTGTCAGTTACAACTAAGCCATTAAGTTAATCATGTTGAATTCAGAAAAAGGTGCTACCCAAAGCCTGTCAAGGTAATTATTCTTCTTTATCCTCTGAGGTAGGAGTGCTCTGCGTCAAATAAACATTTTTCAAGTGTTCCACCATAACTTTCTCCTCATCTTCAAGATCTGCACCTTCTTTCATCTCCCACCTGAAAGAAAAAGAACTTCTTAATCATCTTTTTTTTTAATGTGTTTTTAACCAGTCTTTAGAACAAGCAAGTCAACACAAAACTCGTTGCTATCAACACCAGTTAAGATTATTGAATCATACCAACCACAATCCCAAAAAATCTTGCCCTACACAACCAGCATGGCCATGAAGTCATTGGCACAAATGGTCTAAATTGCCACAAAGTCTTTACTGATATTTATTGTGATGGTACTTTGGTTTTCTGTTTTATATCACACATGTTGGTGGATACAAAAAGGGGGGAGCCTTGTACAACTAGCAGAGAAGTGGAAGAGCTAACAAGAGTTTCAGAAGTTAAGCAGATGCTCTCAACACTCTAAGTTTGCAGTGAAAACTCAAACACCACCTGATGTCCAACACAAATATTTAATTTGAATGGTCGCTGTTCTTTTGCAGTGACAATACTATTTTGTAAAACACCCCAGAATTGGCTGGCTCTTTGTTTCTTGAACCACCAGGCATCCCTGTCACACCAACATGCCAGATTCTTCCCTTTCTCCACATGAATGCTCAACCCTAGTTTAGGATAAAGTCCTAATACCATTAAAACTGAAAAAAAACCCCCTGAAAAAGTAAAAGGATCTGAGGATGATTTTGCTTTTCTGTAGTAGTTAATTAAATATAAACCCTTAAGAGTCACACAGTATTCCCTTGCAGAAAATCAGGATAATAAATGCAGAAATAGTGCTGATACATAGCCAGCTAAACTTTGTATCACCCTAATTATGCCTACATAATGCTTGGTAATGTGGGTCTATCTCTTTTATGAATTTTGTGGGTATTTAAGAGTTTGATATCCCTTTAATATTAATCTCTTTCTGTTCCAAGTAGATAATAAAGTGTAGGCTCCCAGTTCACACCAGATGAAGACAAAAGGTAAAGCATGAATACAGAAATCATATTTTTCAAGTATATAATCCAGTAGATTATAACTGAGCTATAGGATGATCCTGTAAAGTAGGAGACACGTAGAGAAGGAGCAGAACAAAGGCTGCTTTTAGGAAATCAATGTCAGGAGCAATAATTTAATCCTGTACCCACACTTGTTAGGCAAAAAACAGAAGCTGTATACAAGTTTAGATTGGTGAATATAATATAATATANATCGATATACTATAATAACAAATATAAGTAGAAAATGATATAATATTTTATTATATATAATTTAATTATATTTTATTTAGTATTTATATTATATTATTTTATATTGTATTATATATAACATAATATGAAATAATATAAAATATAATATGATACAGAATGGTGGGGAGAGTATATTGCATTCATTATATTAGCAAAGAAAGGACAATTGTTAGGGTTAGAGTGTGGTGTGCAATTTTTGTAACTGTATTTAAAAGCTTACTAAAACCAGAGGATGAATGAGTTTTCTGTAGTACAATCTGATCGTTAAAATAGGAAAATTACATTCAATGAACGTGTATAAATTAGCATATATCCATCATACCTTTACCTTAAAAACTGAACCTGACAACCCACACCACGAAGTATCAGAACAAGCAAAGCACACAATGAATAAAATTATAAACATCATGTCCATGATCAAAGTTCTGCAATAATTAGCATCCTATTCCTCTACTCATACTTGACTGTCATACTTAACCCTATCTGAATATTAACATTAGGTACAATTAATTGCTGTTATGTCTGTCTGCTTAATTATTTGGTTTATTTATAAAATCCATCTATCCGAGCCCTCAGCACCGTTACTTTTCCAAGCATCCCAGGTGAATTCTGTTAACTGGGGTGACTGGTTTCCCTTTTTCCTCCTGCCAAGGAGCTTCATGAAACCCAGGAAGAAATTGTGTGAGCCTTAATTTGAATTTATGGTCCTCAGAGTCATTCTAAAACACCACTTTACCGGCCGAATTGATTCCTTTTAATTAATTTGATTTGTTGCACATTTTTAAAGTAGAGGAGCTGTTTGCTTAGAAGGACTGAAAATGCTAAATGGGGTATATTCAAAATAGTTATTTCTGGAGGTGTAACACAGAAATCCAGCAGCCTTGGCTAATGGAAGCTTAAGGATAAATCATCAGATTCCTTTTAAAGATGGTGACTTCATACTTGTCAGCACATTTCATTGACTCTTGGTGTTGGTAGAAACCTTCAATGTCATCCAGTGTGGACATTCTTTAGTGTTCACTTTATAACAAGTTATTACTAATACATTACATTTTCATTTTACCAAAAAATGGTCTATTTTTAAAGCGTTTGAGCAGGCCCAATGAGGATAAGGATGTCTTCGATGCATTCGCTTAGCAGTATCCATGAATTAAAGTTCTAGGGAATGAGCTTGACAAACACCTGGTCCCTCGTCTGATTTTGACATTTTTCCACTCTTATTTTAAAGTCTGGGGACAATATTGGTTTTTAAAAGACTACTGGTCAGCGAGCAAGAAGTCCACAGTGTATCTTTGCTGTTCTAAATGGGGTGAGAAACCAGGTGTTTGTGTTCAAGTGGAAAAAAAAGTCAACATTTACCACTCAAAAATTTGTCGAAAATGGAACATGTCTTTAGAATCATAGAATCATAGAGTTTCGGGCTGGAAGGGACCTCTAGAGGTCATCTGGTCCAACCTCCCTACACAAGCAGGGACATCTCTACCTAGGGCAGGCTGCTCAGAGCCCCATCAAGCCTGACCTTGAAGGACTCCAGGGATGGGGCCTCCACCCCCTCTCTGGGCAGCCCCTTCCACTGATCTATCACCCTCATGTTAAAGAACTTTTTTCTAATCTCCAGTCTAAATCTCTCCTTTCCCAGCTTAAAACCATCACTCCTGGTCCTGTCATTACAAACCCTTTTGAACAGACCTTCTCCTGCCTTCCTGTAGCCCCCTTCAGATACTGGAAGGTCACTATAAGGTCCCCCCTGGAGCCTTCTCTTCTCCAGGCTGAACAGCCCCAACTCTCCCATCCTGTCTCCATACCAGAGATGCTCCATTCCCCTGAGCATTTTGGTGCCCTCCTCTGGACACACTCCAATATGTCCACATCCTTCTTGTGTTGGGGGCTGCAGAACTGGACGCAGAGCTCCAGGTGAGGTCTCCCCAGGGCAGAGCAGAGGGGCAGAATCACCTCTCTTGATCTGCTGGCCACACTTCTTTTGATGCAGCCCAGGATGGGATTGGCCTCTGGGCTGTGACTGCACATTGGTGACTCATGTCCAGCTTTTCATCCACCAGCACCCTCAAGTCCCTTTCCACAGGAGTGCTCTCCAGTATCTCCTCTCCCAGCCTATATTGATAGCACATCTAACCATTACTAGCATATCTAACCTGTGTGACAACCGCTTTTACAATAGCAACTGGTACAAATCATAGAATAATTTGGGTTGGAGAGAACCTCAAAGATCATCTAGTTCTAACCCCCCCTGCCATGGCAGGGACACCTCCCACTAGAGCAGGATGCTCAAGCCCCATCCAACCTGGCCTTGAACACCTCCAGGGATGGAGCATCCACAGCCCCCCTGGGCAACCTGTGCCAGTGTCTCACCACCCTCACAGTGAAGAATTTCCTTCTAATTTCCAATCTTCATCTCCCGTCTTCCAGTTTGAACCCATCACCCCTCGTCCTATCACTCCAGGCCTTTGTGAAAAGTCCCTCCCCACATTTCTTGTATCCTGGAAGATTAAATTAAATCAACATTTCACAAAGATCCTGGAATCTCTTCAACCAACCCATCACATCACCATCTACATTTTGTTTAGAGTCCATGTAACCATCAGATGAGTCCAAGCATCCAGAAAAGTCCAACTTTCAGGATACTCTCCATATTTAAAAGAAAGCATGTGTTTAGAGAAAAATTCCACCACTTTTGTAATCTTTAGGGTAGCAGTGGAAATTTTTAGGGTAATAATGCTTGGGTACCTTCAGAATTAAGTATTTTAAATATGTTTTCAAAATATGCTGAAATATCAAATAGTGTAGATGAACATCATCTATTTGATGACTATTTGATATTTCAGCATATTTTGAAAGCATATTTAAAATATTTAATTTACTTATTTATAACAATTAAGAACATATAATAATTTATATATAAAGTATAGAATTACTAATTATTTAATTTATAATAATTTGATTATATATTATTGCAGCATATTTTGAAAACATATAATTTATTTATAATAGTCATGAATATATAAAAATTATGTATAAAATATATAAGAATTATTAATGATTTAATTATGTGTGCACCTGAAGCAAACTGCCTAAAAACTTTACCCTTTGTATTGTTCCTTTCTGTGTTGCACGTAGCTAATCAAGGGAAAAAAAAACCCTGGAAGGGTGTTTTTCAGATGGATACAGCAAAATACATCAGCTCAGATAAATACAGGAATCACTGAATTTCTCTGCCAGCCAGCCTAGACCTTAGATCATGAGGTCAAGGAGGACAATTAGCACTTGGAGGGCTCATAAATAAGAGGTAAGAGTGGAAGAAGTCTTGATTTGCACATCCATGAGATAACAAAGTGCAAGCAGAGGAGTATTCAGTGCCCCAGGAATATCCAGTGGTTCCAACTCAGGTCTCCATGTGCTCCCCTTGCTTATAATTAGCATAAATACATCCATTTATATAAATATAAATATGTTATATATATTATAATAAATATATTATATCTCTCTTTACATATACACATACATATAATATATAATTAATATGTAATATATATATACACACATATAATATATTATAAGTATATATATATAATGAATAAGTATATAATATAGATAAATATACATACATATATATATATACAGGACTATGTTTGGTGATACTTCTGTCCCTCCACTATACCAAATTATAAAATGCAAAGAAATAATAAATACGTTTGCAAAGATGCAGAGAAAAATCTCCTTCTCTGCATCTCTTAGAAAGGACGTTTTAGCAGGGCTGGATTTAGTACATGGTGACACATTCGTGGCTTTGCTTTTCTGTTGCAATATTGCATATATTTTGTAAATTGTAGATATATTCCTTAGAAGGCACTTCCAAAAAACCATCTATGATTCTGTAATAGGGACTATATATTGCACTCAGGTGCTTGTTACAGATCAGAAGTAAGCACAGGCAGTTGATACCAAAGCAGCAGTATTAAATCAGAGATAAAACACACACAGTAGTATGTGTATAGGGACTACAAAAAGTGACATGGAATTTATCTGTGGCAGATTGCCACATTTTAAGAAGTTTCATTAAAAAGCCTACTTAATAGATATTTTGGGGGCTTGTCAGAAAGATGGGGATGGACTTTTGAACAGGGTCTGTTGGGACAGGACACCCTAATATTATTTTATATTAATATTTCATGTATGCTAATAGTCCTTATGCTATTTTTTGATGTCTATTGCATTTCTTAATGTCCTGAAAAATGTTACATCACACATAACTCTATGGAAGGAATCAATAAGAATAAGAAATCAATGACACCATTATGATTTCCACTGCAAAAATCTAAAATATCAGCTCCTATTGTAAGAAACTGTTGGCAAATGATGAAACATTAAGCGTGCAGCTGTACATTAAACAGCTGAAAATATGCATTTTCCATATTGAATAATAGCTACACTTAATACTTGCCATGTATCAAACAATATAAATGTGTTTGATACTGAGGTAAGGAGATGACATAATTCACATCTAATCTAAATCAGACACAGTGCCATTCAAACATGGGTAAATACACTTCAAGCACCACGAGCTCTTAAGCTTATCTATTTTTAATGTGGTGAATTACCACTGGAAAGCTTTACAAGACACACTATTTCCAAGAGGAATTTTGATAAAAACAGTGAGCACACGTAGAGAATGTATTTTTTTTTGCCAAGTATTATGTAAGAAGGCAAGAGAGTGGGAAAAGAGCACAAAAAAGGTGCTTAAACTTAACTTACATTCCCTTTTATAAGGTTTGAGTCGCTTCATGTAAATATTTTCCACATGTTTACCTTCAATTTCTTTTTTTTGCTGTAATTTCGAACTTCTGTTTAAATGGATTTGTTTATAAATAACACGATAAGCCCACGGAGACAAAAGGAAGCAATAGCTTGTGCATAAGCAACTAATTGATGTAATTTTGTGAAATTGAGATGAAATTCATCCCATTGTTTAATAGGTGTAGATTTTCTGCAAGGGATTTAACCCTAACGTGTGCACCAGCTGTGGAACATTCTCTTACATCACGGGCTGGCAGCTGTGGAGTCCTCCCAGTTGTTGGTCCTGGGGTACCCTTTGAGCATTCCCACTTCAGCTCATCATAGAATCACAGAATTCTGGTTTAAGATCATCAAGTCCAACCATTCCCCCATCCCTGCCAGGGCACCACTAACCCCTGTCCCTCAGCACCACATCTCCACACCTTGGAAACCCCTCCAGGGATGGGGACTGCACCACTGCCCTGCNCAGGACCCATCCCTTGGCCTTGTTGAACCTCATCCCATTGGCCTTGGCCCCTTGATCCAGCACATCAACACACCTGCCTAACTTGCTGTCATCTGCAAACCGACTGAGGCTGCCTCGATTTCCACGTCCAGATCATTGATAAAGATATTAAAGAGAACAGACCCCAGCATTGAGTCCTGGGGACACCAGTTCTGACCATCCACCAACTGGATTTAACTCCATTTCCCACCACTCTCTGGGCCCAGCTCTCCAGCCAGTTTTTTACGTGTGTCGGAGCCATGAGCCACCAGTTTCTCCAGGAGGATGTTGTGGGAGATGGTGTCAAAAGCTTTCCTAAAGCCCAGATGAACATCATCCCCTGGCTGTCCCTCATCCTGGGACCTTGGGTCCCTTTCTGTTTAAAGAGTATATTCAAGTGCATCTTGCAATCTTTTATATTTTAGCAGATGTGAGACAATTAATTGCATTTTCTCTTCACGCTTGTCCTTACCCTTGCTCCTTGTAGAATATAATTGCAATGGCAGCTTGATGAAGATGAGAATGACCTTTTTTTTTGCCAGGGGAAGGTGGCAAAGCAGGGATGAAACAGAGTCAGGTGGTTTTGGTGTTTTATTTTTGCCTTCTACAACCTCCACACTAGTTATGAACCATCACCACACTAGTTATGAACCATCACCACACATCCTCCTCTCATACCTGGGCAGGACCTTTATTGAGTTCAAACCTTTGATTGAAACATCCATTACCCCTTTGTACTAGACTATTCCAGCATATTTACACCTGAGATGGAAAATATGTGGAGTTTCCTATTTTTGTATAGCTCCTTGGATTTCTTATGATAACAGATTGAAATTTAGATGTAAATATTTACTTTAATCCAAAATAAATGCATATATTTCAATGTATTAGAATATTACCAGTAAAGTCAGTGGTGTTCTCTAGAGTTCTTCTAGAGAAACCACGCAGTTAAACAAAATATAATATCTTGACACCAGCTCATGGAGAATTTTAATAAATTACCTTTTTCCTCCCCAAAGTTGATGAGAGACAGCTGTGGATTAAGCTCTTGTTTTATCAATCTCTGGTGTGTGAAACTTCACCATGAGACAAAAAAAATATCCCAGCACCTGGCATCTTGTTTGCCATTTTAAGAATATACATCTCTGTAGGCTTCACTTCATATTTCAGTTGTAAATACACTTTTTTTTGTAAGGTGAGGAATCACAGACCATGAAATGCATTTTACAGCCAACTAAATCCAGTGTTTGCCCATGAACTCGAGTCCTGAAAAATCTTTCAGTTTCCATGTGGGGCAATGTTTTATTTTTGTATGGGCAGTATTAAATTAGAAGGGAAGTCCCTGGTAGTTTAATCAGATTGCATGTGGTTAAAATAATTTATTTAAGAGTGTGACTAACATTTTAACTCCTTAATTATTAAAGGTCCAAAGATGTCTGCTTTGTTTTGGTCAGTTTTTTCTCAGATTTTTAAATCTCTCTTTAATCCATCTGCTATTGAATTCTGTAATTCTATTATTCTGATAAACACATATTTTGCTGAAGGACATAAAGAAACCAGAGCAGGTCAGGCAACCATCAAATATACAATTACTAAACTATTGAACAAGACCCAGAAGAACAATGTGATGAACATAAAGTTTCTGGTAAAAAATCACCCTGAAATCACAGCAAATGGGACAACATCTCTACATCCACCTAATGAAAAACATTTCACTTGTCTTTCTTCACCTAAAATAATCAGCAACCTCCTATAGCGGAAAGTTATATTGCTTTCAGGTCAATCTCTGTGAAAACCATCATATTCAGAAATAAACCTGAAAACTTCATTGCAATTTTGCCACTTTCCTCTCACATATACAAACAGACACCATGAAAAATGGTCTCCCAGAATTTCCCTAATCAATAAAATAAATTTATTTATTTATGAAATTTATTAAATTTAGTTATTGAATTTATTTATTTATTGAATTTATTTATTAAATTTAGTTAGTTAGTTATTAAATTTATTTATTTATTTCCTGGAGGATATGGAGGAAGGTGCCAGGAGAATGATTATTTATGTTTTTCATTCTCTATATGCCACAGGAATGGAAGTGAGGGAAAAAAATAAAGGAAGACTCAGCTATAAGGAATCAACAGAGTTATACTTCCAAGAGAAGCCAAAAAAAACAGACAGTATTTCGACGTACTCAAGAAATCAGTACATGGGAAACATTCCGTAAGTGTGTCATGAGATGAGAAGAGAATAAGAGCTCTGACTCACAGGTTAACCTGTCCCAGCTATGAACTTAAGACATTAGAAGGATATTCAAGACGTTTTGAACTGAAATAGAAACTTCACGAGCGTTGGAATAAAATGATGAAAGACCCTTTTCCAGGGCAAGAACTCAGCTATGAAGGATGTTGTCAAGGGCAGTGGAAGGCACACAGATAAAGTTTCCAGCTACAATACGAAAGGAGAGGTGGTATCTACCCAACCTCCACATGGCTGGTGTTTGCTGTCCCACACCTTTGAAAAACAGACGCCAAGCCATGAGTGGCCAACAGCAGGAACATCCTGCAACAGGATGAGCCTTTGTCTTAGGTCTTTTTTGAATTTAGCCTTTTTTCCCTTCACAGTTCTAAAAATGTTACAACACTGGATAGATCTATATCCTCAACATTCCAGTTGGTGCTTCTCAAAAAGACATTACGTTCAATTTCCATTTTTCAGTGCATTCTTCATAATTGCATAGCTTTAAATAATGGACAGTTGAGAGAACCAGGGTCATACTGACCCAGCTTTGTTGAAGCTGTCACCATATCTTATTCTGATGATAGTCCAGTTTGTTGGGGTTCTGTGGCAGCCAGATGCCTCTTTAAATTTATTTTCAGTTTTCTGAGCTTTCTCGTGGGCTGGTCCAAAACTAATTACATCACAAGAATGTTGATGTCATGGTTCATGTGTCAAAAAATGGAAAGATGCTCTTCATAAAGGTTTGATATGTGCTGGTAAGAAAACATATATATATGTATGTATATATATCATAGAATCATAGAATTGTTCTGGTTGGAAGAGGCCTTTAAGATCATCAGGTCAAACTGTTCCCCCATCCCTGCCAGGGCACCACTAACCCCTGTCCCTCAGCACCACATCTCCACACCTTGGAACCCCCTCCAGGGATGGGGACTCCACCACTGCCCTGCCCAGCCTGGCACAGCCCTTCACAGCCCTGACCAACAACAAATTGTTCCTCAGCTCCAACCTCAACCTCCTCTGGTTCACAACCCTTGAGGAGAAGACATTTATTCTCATTTCCAACCTAAACCTGGCACAACTTGAGGCCGTTTCCTCTTGTCCTGTCCTTGTTCCTTGGGAGAAGAGCCCGACCCCACCTGGCTCCAACCCTCCTTGCAGGGAGTTGTACAGAGCCAGAATTTTATTTCACATAAATCCTAAATTATGAAAGGGATACAAAAGGGAGAAAACACAAATTTCTGTCTCATTCACTACTGTTCCTCTTGGAACAAGGTATCTGACATCCCAGAAGGCTTCTTCTCTCCCAGGACTTGTCCCGTTGGCTTTCCACCACCTGAGTGTCAGCCATGGAGTAGATATCTTCTTAAATAGGGATTGTGATTGCATCTTGATCGGTTCTGGGGTGAATTTCATGCTGGAAAGCATAAATGCCTATAGAAATATCCATATATCAGCAGGATCCCAGAACTATGATGCTTTTGTGAGATGAAGTGATTGCTGGCACGCTCCCCGAGCTGGCAGGGTTAGGGAAGGTCCCTGCCACTCTCTCCTTTGCATTTTAATAAATATGGGGGATTTCTATCCAAATTGGTGGAAAATTTTGGCTGAAAGATCTTGAGTAACAGGGCATGACCTTTTCACCATCAAGTAATTGTGGTAGGACTGGGGCGAATGGCTCAAAACTAGAGGTGGGGAGATTGAGATGAGACGTTAGGAAGAAGTTGTTGCCCAGGAGGGTGGGGAGACACTGGCCCAGGTTGCCCAGAGAGGTGCTGGAAGCCCCATCCCTGGACATTTGGACGGCCAGGCCGGATGGGGCTGTGAGCAACTGATGTAGTGGGAGGTGTCCCTGCCATGGCAGGGGGGGGGGAACTGGATGAGCTTTAAGGTCCCTTCCAACCCGGACAGTTCTATGACTATTCTGAGCATTAATACAATTTTTCAAAGAAATCAAGTTCATAGAAGGAAGTATCTTATGACCCCAGCACTGGGAACATTTCCATTCAGTAGATGTTAAGTTGTACTTGCAGGTGATTCCACGGCAGAGCTTAGGAACCAAAAAATGCATCTACTGAAAACTCCCTGCTCTTCAGATCATGCTCTGCTCGTTCCCTCTCTTTGTGTTTCAATTCACAAAGGCTTTCCATAATGAATGCTGAAAACCCAATGTAAATACTTTAAGGGATTAAGCTTTCAAATGTGGTTACTGTGGCATATGCATGTTCCATAAATACAAACACAAGATATATCTGCTGAGGAATTATATTTGATAATTTGACAGCTTTTGTGGCTTAGGAGTGTAAACAATTCATGTTTTGTCAACAAGGAAGTTCCTTCATTTAAGTAGGGGCTATCATGGTAGAATAGAAAGATGGATATTTTGAAAAAATAGATTATAATGAGAGTAATATAATCACCAATTTTTCTTAATGCATAGAATTTAAAAAAAATATTAATTTTATTTCTTTTAGAATAATCCTACTCATCATAATAGATGATAATAATAATCCTACTCATCATAATCATAAGTTGCAGGGAAAAAAAAGTGCAATTTAAGATGAAAATTTAGGGGAGCAAGGAAACTGACTTTTATTGGTACCGAAAGGTTTTATTCAAATTTAAGGGAATTATGGGCTGTTGAAAAATCTCATATCCTTTCATGGTCATACCAAATTAAAAACCTGGCTTGGGGTCAGAATCCCCCAGTCTCCCAGGAGGACCAGGCATGGCCCATCCTTGGATATTGTAGGTGCCTAAGGTTCATCTGGAGCAGGTTGCTCAGGACTATGTCCCATTGGAGCATCTCCACGTACAGAGACTCTATTGCTTCCTTGGACAACCTGGTTCAGAATGTGACCACACTTGGAGTAAAAAAAAAAGTTTTTTCT
Organism: Brachypteracias leptosomus; assembly: GCA_013401335.1. Lineage (NCBI taxonomy): Eukaryota > Metazoa > Chordata > Aves > Coraciiformes > Brachypteraciidae > Brachypteracias > Brachypteracias leptosomus. The sequence continues at coordinate 83,814 of VYZX01007676.1, read as the reverse complement.
TAAGTTTAGATGGAACTTCCAGCATTCTTCTTGCACCTCTGATCCTGCCACTGAGCACCACTGAGGAGGCCACCATCTCTACTCTCTCCATCAGGTGTCCATACCATGATAAGGTCCTCCTGAGCCTCCTCTTCTCCAAGCTGAGCAGTCCCAGCTCACTCATATTTCACCGTACCACGTGGAGCTCCCCCAGATGGCACACAAATGCCACGTCTCCTTCACACCTATAGAAATCCTCGCAGGCAGCCTCACCAGAGAAGGCATCAGCCCCATCATTAGCACTGTCCCATATGGCAGAGTTGTCCCTCCTCCTGCAGGCTGCAGCTGCATCGAGCTCTGACTACTACTGAAGATGGCATCGTGGGATATCTCTACGTGGCACGACAGAGTGTTGTAGATGGATGCCAACGACAGCACGGAGAGGGATGCTCCCCATCCTGCAAGCAGAGCAGACGCCTTCACCTGGCTCAAGTGAAGGTCATCCCTGCGCTAAGCAGGCAAGCTTTAAATTGCTCAGATGACCTATTTCTGACATTTTACAGGTTCTAAACCTTCAGATTGTGATTTGAATAATCTTTGAAGATGATAGCACATTTATACACGATCTGAGAAGGAGAGAGCGCCTTATGGAGAATGCTGACAACAATCCAACACAGAATATCACAAGATGGTGCACAAGCAAAGCTGTGCTACAGAGAACGTAATCCAACCCATCCACAAGGAAAATAATTATCTTTTGTTGGTATTAAAAGGAAAAGGAGGCTCAGGGGAGACCTTCTGGCTCTGCACAACTCCCTGAAAGGAGGTTGGAGACAGGTGGGGTCAGGCTCTTCTCCAAGGGAACAAGCAGAAATTGCCCCAAGTTGCCCCAGGGGAGGTTGAGGTTGGAGCTGAGGAACAATTTGTTGTTGGTCAGGGCTGTGAAGGGCTGTGCCAGGCTGGGCAGGGCAGTGGTGGAGTCCCCATCCCTGGAGGGGTTTCCAAGGCGTGGAGATGTGGTGCTGAGGGACAGGGGTTAGTGGTGCCCTGGCAGGGATGGGTTGATGGTCGGACTCCATGATCTTACAGGTTACTTCCAACCTAAATGACTGTATGATTCTATAATCCATCTGCCACTGGAGTGTATCTATTTCGCTCCCAGCAGATGTTTTTCCTGACATGACTACATGCTTTTCATTAGGGCTCCCTGGGAAGCTGCTGTAGATAGGGTAAGAGTCCCAGGACTGATGATATGGGAGATGGGGTTTGCTGGGTGTCCTGGCCTCCTGCCCATCTCACAGCTCTGGCAGGGGAAAATTCCCTCATTCAGACAGCAGCAATCACAGTTTTTCTGCCATGTGTCAAATGCTTCTACTAGAGAATGAAGGCTCCTTAACTTCCCAAGGTTTGGATGAGCCCACAGGAACAACCTCTAACCACTCCATGGGAGTCACTCTTTCCCTGAGAAGAGCAGGAACGCTGCCTGTACATCACTTTATCCACGCAAACTTGACCCTTTAGAGAAAAATCAAAGTGACTATAACTTCTGCATGCCAACCTCATGAAGTTCAACAAGGCCAAGTCCAACATCCTCCACTTGGGTTGGGGCAACCCCAAGCACAAACAGAGGCTGGGCAAGGAGTGGATTGAGAGCAGCCTTGAGGAGAAGACTTGGGGGTGCTGGTTGACAAAAAGCTCAACATGAGCCAGCAATGGGCCAGTGCAGACCAGAAACCAACCGTGTCCTGGGCTGCATCAGAAGAGTGGGGCCAGTAGGTCGAGGGAGGTGATTCTGCCCCTCTACTCTGCTCTGGTGAGACCCCACCTGGAGTACTGTGTCCAGCTCTGGAGCCCCCAGTGCAAGAGGGACATGGACCTGTTAGAGAGGGTCCAGAGGAGGCTACAAAGATCGTCAGAGGGCTGGAACATCTCTCCTACAAGGACAGGCTGAGAGAGTTGGGATTGTTCAGCCTGCAGAAGAGAAGGCTCAGGGCAGATCTTATTGTAGTCTTCCAGTATCTGAAGGGGGCTACAAGGAGGCTGGAGAAGGACTTTTACAAAAGCTGGAAGTGATATGACAAGGGGTGATGGGTTCAAACTGGAAGAGGGGAGATTGAGATAAGATATTAGGAGGAAATTCTTCACTGTGAGGGTGGTGAGACCCTGGCACAGGTTGCCCAGGGAAGCTGTGGATGCTCCATCCCTGGAGGTGTTCAAGGCCAGGTTGGATGGGGCTCTGAGCAATTTGATCTAGTGGGAGGTGTCCCTGCCATGGCAGGGGGGCTGAAACTAGATGATTTTGAAAGGTCCCTTCCAACCTAAACCATTCTATGATTCTGTGAAATACTGACCAGCCAGAATCAGACACCTGTGGTGCACATCAAGGCTTCATCTCCTTGTCTGACACTTGCCTAGTAGATGTGGTTCCTCCAATAAAGAACAGCAACTGAGTAGGGCCTGTTTGGATTTTTTCCTATAGAAAATAGATGTCTAGTATAACAAAATCTATTTTTTTTTTTTTTTAAGCTCTGAAGTACATTTCTGAAAGGCAGCTGAGCACTAAACATCATGACCATTAATGGCTAACACTAGGTGATGATGACTTAATTAATTGCAGGGACTGGGAAAGAATATGAAAAAAATAAAAGAGATGGAGAAGCAAGGATAAATTGGCTGGTTGTTAGATATATAATATATATAAAAATATAGACATATTATATATATATTATATATTAAAATAAAGAGAATTCTACAAGACCAGAAGCTTGGCAGCTGCTTCTTACTTTATCTTCAAAACTCAGTAGCAGGTTGTACACTTTATCTCACTCTCCCTGAGGATTACCAGGGCCAGACTGAAGACGCAACAAGTGATTGATGCAGAGATACCATGTCAAAGAAGAATAAAATAATCTGTAGATAAAAATCTACACAGCCTAACTAATCAATTTCAGGCTTGCAAGCAGGTGAATAAACAGATAGAGAGGAGATGAAGATACATAAACAGGACCTCTGTCCAGGGTGTGCTTCCTTGTTAGTTGTTTGGGTCCACACAAAATAAGTAAATAATAAGTAAAGTATTTGTTTATCTTTGGAACTGGAAACCCAGTAATTTTCCCCAGTTCATGCCCTGCAAGATAATATTGCCTGTACCAGTGTAACTAATATTTACATCCAGAAATCAGAAAACCACAAACGCTCAGAAGAGAAAGGTGAGTGAGAAGAGGACTGAAAATATTGGAAATCAGTCATGCAGACCAACATCTTGCAACCCAGGTAAGGAAGAGAGATAGAAGAAATTCCCCAATAGCATCCCCGAATAAACAAAGCCTAATTTAATCTGATTTTGACCCATTACAAAGACTGGTGACTCTATGGATCAACATGCTGAGCTCTGATATGTCAAACTGACCTCAAGCAAAGCATCTATAAAAATTTAACTTCATAAACCTGTGTATTAAGTACATTTTAAAATTGTCTTGATTTATCAACTTCCTCAACGTGCATGCACATGGAAGTCTTTGAACTGTAAATAATGTATGTTTCAAGACACATATTTAGAATAGTTGCTAAATAGGGGGTTGATTAAACAAGAAAGACTACATGATTAAATGTCTTAATATACCTCATATTTACTGTAGCTTTTTTTCCCACTCCTCCATTTTTTTGGAAGCTAAATGCTACTGTGCAAATATTGTTTTAAAGATTACAAGGTTCTAGTTTTCAAATTCATCCACTCTAATGATAATATTGGCTTTGCTAATGCAAGCAGCAATCGAGGAATTTTCCTCCACTTAATACAAATACTAAAGGAATTGACCCGTTGTATCACCTTTCATTAATCTGTTAGTGCTGCAATAGCCAAAGTGGTAGAGAAAGAAGAAAAAAAAGAGGAATATAATATGATCAAACTCATATGTCTTCAGGACAAGAGGTGATGGCCTCAAGTTGCACCAGGGGAGGTTTAGATTGGACATTAGGAAGAAGTTCTTTACTGACAGAGTGGTCAGGGACTGGCCCAGGCTGCCCAGGGAGGTGCTGGAGTCACCATCCCTGGAGGGGTTCAACAGATGAGTAGATGTGGGGCTCTGGGACATGGTCTGGGGGTCAGGGAGATGTTGGACAAAGGTTGGACTTGCTGATCCTGGAGGGCTTTTCCAACCTAAACTATTCTATGATGTAAGCACAATCTAATATCAATTTTGTATGCCTTCCAGTGAAGATTTAATTAATAGCCTCACAGGCTTCTGAGAATAAACACTTGGCAAACGGCTTGAGAAACTTTCTGCTGGCATTGTTTTGTGGGGTACATCTCATTATTCAACAGATGAAGCAAAAAAAGGCATTTTTTGCAGCTTGTTGCGCAAGATACGGTGTCAGGAGCGGGAGACACAAAGCAGGGAGGAGGTGGATGAAGAAAAAGGCATGCAAGGAAGCAGCAACACCTTCCAAACACTCAGTGGAGACATGTAGATCCAACTGAGCTGCACAGGTTTGTTGTTGCTACCATCTAAATGCTATTTATTCCCACGGGTTGCTGGAGCTGGGAACTTCCCTGGGATTACGTGCAACCAGGGAACTCATGGAGACATATGTTCACAACTTTCCCTGACGCAGAAAACACCGATTTGGTGAACGTTTTTTTAGGGGTGTGTATCTGCTCTTACATAATTCTCCAAAGGAAAACACTTTTTGAAGCTAGAAATCAAGAAAGTACCTTCAGGCAGGGTAAAGTTGGGCTTTGCCAGCCAGGACCAAGGCTCACGTCCCTACTTTGATGCCTTCATCAAGGACATGGGAAGAACAAGGGAAGACTTTATTGTCTTTATTCCACTATATTGGGCTACAATGCATAAATTCAGTGAGGATTTGATTAATTCCTTAACAGAGGAGAAAGAAGAGTCACTGTGGGACAGTCTGTGTCGTTCTGACTCAAACGACTCACAGGAGACATCAGAGAGTGACAGAGGAAGGGTCTCCCATGTACTGGTGAAATCCCCACCTGCCAGACTCCCGGCTTTGTGTCTCTGCCTGATGAACTTTAAAAGGTTTGAATTTCATCTTGATGTGGGGTGGGAACATTTTCTAAACCTCAGAGATCTTCCCGTGACAGGAATAGAATTTCCTCTCCTTTATCCACCAAGTACAAGGAAATTGATAAAATTGATTTATCTATTTTATCTATTGATAAAATCTATATATCATCCAGACATCACATATGAAGACTTGGAAGATGCCCTAAAAAGCAGATAAATGTGTAGCCTATGGTATCTAGCAAAATTAATGCCCTTTTCAGCATTTGAAACAGGAATCTGTACCTTAATAACTTCTGTTTCAGAGAACATGATGCTAAGCAGCAGCATTTTATCAACCCTGGTTAGGACAGATCTGAGGTAGCAAAGAGTTAAAAATTGCAATAATTCATTGCTGCATTTGAACTCCTGGTAATGCACTTTTTATTTTTAAAAATCAGATATCAGCACAAACTTCAGTGCTCTCCGAAAAAAAAAAAAAAAAAAAAGAATAATTCCTGCATAAAGAGCTGCCAAAGAAATAAAGAAGTGATGGATATTACAATAAATGAGACCATGAAGCTGAAGTTAGCACGATGTTTCTCTTCTTTTTTGAAATTCTAATTCCTTCTCTCTTTCTGCTCAAGGCAAGTGGTGTTCCTGCTACATATTTGTGGAGCATCATGTGAACTTTACTCTGGAATGAAATATTAAAAGAATAAATTGTCGAAAACGTATTGGAATTGTTTTAATTATTCAGTATTTTTAATAAGAATGATAGATCTAGAAATTACAAAGAGCCTTAGGATGATAAGACCTACAGTGGCTGCTCACAGCTGGCAATGCCTATTTCATCCCAAGGAGCAGTTTTTCTCTTTCTGAAGTATCTGAAGCAGCCACAGATAGGCTGAAACCACCCAGACAGAAGTGGGCACTGTGTAAAAACATCTTTTTTCTGTCCACTTACAACATCTTTTAGTGACTGAGTCACTTGAGAGGGAGAGATGATGTGCTGGTAATGGCTACATTAAGATTTTTATGAGCACAAGAACCTCTGAGAGGTCAAGCATAAAATGACTACAGGCCTGGCTCATTTTTTTTTTCTGTTTTTACTATACAAATGGTAGTTAAATAAACACTGCACCTACTTCTACCTTACATAGTCACTCACCACCGATTTTTTAACATCCCTGTTCTGCTCCCCAGATGCTTGCACACTAGTGCATCACTATTTGAAACCCAACTGCAGAAAACAAACATATTGTCCTGTCAAAAATACCCTGACCTCTCCCTTGTGAAAGATGAATAATAAGAACAAGGGGTATTTATGTAGAATTTTATTCTCTGCCATGAAATTTCTTTTTGCACACCCTAAAATCCACATAGAAAACTTATTAGAAGACCAGGAGGTTCAGGTATCATGGAAGAGATTAAAACTGGGCAAGTATCTGTAGATACAAGAAAGCTGAGGAAGGACTTTTTATAAGGCTTGTAGTGATAGGATGAGGGGTAATGGCTTCAAGCTGGAGGAGGGGAGATTTAGATTAGAGAGAAGGAAGGAATTGTTGGTGCTGAGGGTGGTGAGAGCCTGTGCCAGGTTGCCCAGAGAGGTGGTGGCTGCCCCAGCCCTGGAACCATTGCAGGGGAGGTTGTTTGGGGCTCTGAGCAACCTGAGATAGTTCCCTGCATGGGGCTTGGACTAGCTGACCTTGGAAGGTCCCTTCCCACCCAACCTAGACTATGATTCTACATAAGTGCATAAGTAATTAATTTCACTATTTAAAAAGTTAGACACTGACTTAAATGCCAGAATAGCATCTAAAGGAAAAGGGTTAATAAATAAAAGAATCACAAATAGGTAAACCTTAGGACAGAGATTCAGAAGAGTATTTATCTTGTAGGAATATATTAAATAGGTAGGAAGATAAGCGAATGGAAAAAGTAAATGATGCAATTATTTCAAGGACAAAAATATTTCTAAGATTAAAAGTACTTTACAACCTCATGGAACTAGATGAAATCACACCAAAAAAATAGAAGATAAATAAAGATAAAAAGATCAAGACCCATGTACACAGAAAGTGGAATGAAACAAAGCCATAAAAAGAGTAAAGGAGTTCCCAGGAAAGTTTAAGAAAGTTTAAGGTTCAAAAGCTTATTTCCACAAAAACCCCATTTTGATAAAGATTATTAAAGAAAAGATATATAGAGATTATTAAAGAAAATAAAGGAAGAAATTATCACATTCTGATATTCTAATCTTAAACGTGTTCACAGAAGCTTCGTATCAATTATATAAAAAAATCAGCACAAATTTATTTGTTTAAGCCAGAAAAATATTACATGATTGTTCTGGATGAATATTCTCAATATCCAAGCAGATCATAGAGCTGCTGAACCAGTAGAAATCAAAAACCCGTGGTGGAAATGACAGGTCATAGACTGCAATTTGATTTAAACTCTTAAAACCAGTATTATTTTAAGCATATTATTGCATGTTCAAAAGAGCCACAATAAAATGGGCTCATGGAAAAATGGTATTAAAAACTGTATGTGTAAAAAAAGCCATGACAAAGTTGTAGTAACACATCCAGAACTATGTTTGGTGCTACCAAATCACACAGCAGGGCATGGCAACATAGGATTAGCACCTGATGGAAAGTTGTGTGGAAATCTGAGAATCAGATTATTTGACTATGTAACAAATTATGTTTAAAATAAAAAGTTTAAGTACTTATAAGAAAAGTACAATAGACATTACTGGAGCATGTCCAACACACTTCCATGATGGAAGGGCAAGGAAGGTGGGGAAGGGTGTAGAGCAGGAGTGTGGTGAGGAGCAGCTGAGGGAGCTGGGGGGGTTGAGCCTGGAGCAAAGGAGGCTCAGGGGAGACCTTCTGGCTCTGCACAACTCCCTGACAGGAGGTTGGAGCCAGGTGGGGTCGGGCTCTTCTCCCAAGGAACAAGGGACAGGACAAGAGGAAACAGCCTCAAGTTGCCCCAGGGGAGGCTGAGGTTGGAGCTGAGGAACAATTTGTTGTTGGTCAGGGCTGTGAAGGGCTGTGCCAGGCTGGGCAGGGCAGTGGTGGAGTCCCCATTGCTGGAGGGGTTTCCAAGGTGTGGAGATGTGGTGCTGAGGGACAGGGGTTAGTGGTGCTGGGTTAACAGTTGGACTTGATGATCTTAAAGGTCTCTTTCAACCAAAACAATTCTGTGGCTCTGAGATTCTCTACACTGTGACAAAAACTAGAAGAACTTAACCCTTCCCATATGACAACACACATGAGATATGAAGATGACACCACACACACACTATTATTCCAGGATCTACCTGTAGAACACTAGTGCAAAAGAAGTTTCTCCTTCCACTTCCAGTATAGACACTGCAGGAACAGCAGCCAATTAATACCAAAAGATAAATTTTCAACGTTCTTTTGCAAAATGAGGAGGAAAATTTCTGAAGCCACCATTGCTGTCACAAAATAGAGCTTTTTATTAACTTCTGGCTAAAGCAGCGAGATGGAAACCCACACACAGATCCATATAAAGGTAGGAACCATGAGCTCAATTTGCTGGATGTGGGCGAATATTTCAAGCAAGAATCATTGGATGTTTACCATTATTTTATAGTCTCTTCTGGGTAAGGCTCAAAAGCTCTGTGCTGATCAGGCACAGATACCTCATGGCCAAGTCAGGGAATGGGAATTGTTGATGCACGTTAACATTATAGTCAAGTATTTTTTTCCCTGAAGTGCTCATTTGGTAAGTTATTATAAATATCTGGGGACCACGGGAAGATGTGACCTTCCTGGAGCTCTCCACCAGAAGAGATCTGACTGATTTCCAGGGAGGTCTGTCAGTGCTGAGAAATAATATGTAAAATTCTAGATGGATGCTCCATCCCTGGAGGTGTTCAAGGGCAGGTTGGATGGGGCTTGAGCAACCTGCTCTAGTGGGAGGTATCCCTGCCATGGCAGGGGGGTTGGAACTGGATGATCTTTGAGGTCCCTTCCAACCCAAATCATCCTATGATTCTATGAAACTCTTGTTTGCTGCTTTTTTTGGGCTGGCTGTGCTAACGTCAGCTTATTTATTCTGTATTAAAGACTCACTATGAGCTCAGTTTTCATTAATAAAAATACATCCAAACACACACACAAGTTAAAAAAAAAAAAATTAAATAAAAAAGCAATATACCGACAGTTTATTAGATATGCAGGAGGTAATGTGTAATGTTTCTGAACAATAAATTGTAACGCTCAGCACAGGACTGTTAGTGGTCTTCATGTAGGTTGTGTGATAAAGTACATGATGCATTAAAAAGCCCTTTTATTTCCCCCCCCCCCCCCCCTTTTAACTGCTAGTTCTATAACCTCCTTATTTCCCTAAATTTGCTGAGCCTCTCTCTTTCTTTATGTGGTGGTGGTGAAGCAGATTGCTGATAGCACAATGCCTAGTGCAACACGTCTCCTGCAGCAATTTTGCAGGTAATTTCCTCCAGCACAAAAGAGACAACACATATAGGATGGAGCCAGTCTGTAATTTACTTCTGGATAACAAATTATCAATTTAGTCACTTCTCTAACAAAACCAAAATAATTTTCCTCTCCCCGGATTGATTTTTTAACCGTGCTATTACAATATTACCCGATACTACTAGTATCATGCATATTTAATTTTATTTCAGAGATAAAACATTTTGTGGAAGGAAGAGGAGGATAAACTGACATGAAATGAAACAATTCTTCACGTTAAAAATAACCGGCATGAAAACACAGTTGCGAGGAAGGTAAATTATAAAGTATGCATTTATCCAATCATTTTAAATACCATAATTACACTGACTGCTCATCAAAAGACTTTTAAGACTCATTAAAATTATAAAACATTTCTAATTAAATCCATATTTAAATGAAGTTTCTATAACGAATCTACATGGTACTTTAAATCAAACACAAAAAAAGTTCTGGTGAAAAAATCCAATTAATTGAAGTTTTTGTAAGAATTACAGCTTAATGATGGGGGCACAGCAGTTGCCTTTTAGTTAAAAGTTGAGGATTACTGTGCTACATCCATCTTCAGCCCAAACTTCTCCATAAAATAATCAATCCTCGTGACATTTCCTATGCCAGATATTCTAATATTCAATATTTTTTTTCGGGAAGGAGTAACTTTGCAATTTAACAACTGATGTAAGTGGCTCTTGGGGTTAACATCACCTTATATCTGATTTAATTGGTGTTATTAGAAGGGGAACAGGTCCCCTACCTGTTCTTATTAGTCAAAATCAGTCTGAAGCACAAGCATCCACTCATACGTTCTCTTAATCACCATGTTTTACCCATTTCACACATGGATCCCAGTTTGCCAGCTAATGTACTGGTGGAACTGGGTTTTGGTCCAGTACATCAGGATGATCCATCAACACTTATGTAGGGATGGCCCCCAAGTGCCCTTCTTTCAGATTTTGCAGTCTACAAGACTTCAAGGGTTTACATCAAGCTCCCCCTTCTGATCTCAGGTGGCTTCACCACTACTCAGTGCTATCAACATTGTTCTTTCTCAACTTAATCTTCCTGGTGGTGTCACTGGTGTGAGATTAATTGTCTGCTACAGCTCTTTATGGGACTATGTTGAGGACTGGACCAGTGGACTTTCATAAGAACACAGTCTTCAGCCAGGTTAAATCTACTCAATAAAGTATGAGGGATCTAGACAGGATGGAGCAATGGGCCAAGAAAAGTGAGATGAGGTTCAACAAGGCTAAATGCCAGGTCCTGCACTTGGGTCACAAAAACCTTCCTTGCAATGCCCCAGGCTTAGGGAAGAGCAGCTGGAAAGTGCCCAGTGGGAAAGGACCTGGGGGTGCTGGTCAACAGCCAACTGAAGATGAGCCAGCTCGTGCACAAGAAGGCCACCAGCATCCTGGTCTGTATCAGAAACAGTGTGACCAGCAGGAGCAGGGCAGGGATTGTCCCCCTGCACTGGGCACTGGGGAGGAACAACCTCCAATCCTGGGGTCAGTTTTGGGCCCCTCACTCCCAGAAGGACCTTGAGGGGCTGGAGCGTGTCCAGAGAAGGGCAACGGAGCTGGGGAAGGCTCTGGAGCAGGAGTGTGGTGAGGAGCAGCTGAGGGAGCTGGGGGGGTTGAGGCTGGAGCAAAGGGGGAGACCTGGCTCTGCACAACTCCCTGCAAGGAGGTTGGAGCCAGGTGGGGTCGGGCTCTTCTCCCAAGGAACAAGGGACAGGACAAGAGGAAACGGCCTCAAGTTGTGCCACAGGAGGTTGAGGTTGGAGCTGAGGAACAATTTGTTGTTGCTGTTTGGAGTTGTTGTGGGCTGTGCCAGGCTGGGCAGGGCAGTGGTGGAGTCCCCATGCCTGGAGGGGTTTCCAAGGCGTGGAGATGTGGTGCTGAGGGACAGGGGTTAGTGCTGCCCTGGCAGGGGTGGGGGAACAGCTGGATTTGATGACCTTAAAGGTCTTTCCAACCAAATCAATTCTATGATTCCATCAGAGCCTGAACACATTCATTGCTATTCACCATCAAAATTGGAAGTGACCTCTAGAGGTCAACTAGTCCAATCTACATTCACAACAGGTGTTACTAGATCAGACTGCTCAGGTCTGTATGAAGTCTTGAACCCCTCCAAGGACAGAGAGTCCACAGCATCTTTGGGCAACCTGCTCCAGTGTTTGACCATCCTTAAACCCAGCATAAATATATGCAAGTAGTTCTACCTATTTACAACCTTTGTTGAACTGCTTGTAATGACTTGTTAGCTAATTTCTTTTTAATTGTAGATCCACTTCTAATGAACTAGACAACATGCAGCTCTGGGAGAATTTTCTGTGAGAAAAAACAGAGATGTGGTAAATTTTGGGTTTTTTCTCCACGTATTTCAAATAACATCATCAATTCAAGCTGCAGTTTGGTTTAAGGATGCAGAAACCCAGTGTGGAAGCCCTCACTGGTGTTTGGTGATACCCAGGAGGACAGAGGTTCCCTCCCGTGATCTGATGAAACAAAGGAGACCTCAGGGAGCAAAGTGTAAACAAGGAGAAGCTCCCTTGCTGCTTCTCCCTGTGGAAACATCACCTGCAGAAGAGCTGAGGACATCCTTTGCAACAAGAAGAACCTATTCAAAAGAAGCTGAAACTCACAGAGCTCCAGAGACACAGGAGGACAGCACGGAGATAAGGTGGCAACAGAAGCATGACATGCCAACATGAAGAAGGGAGAAGTTTTACACAGATAAGGGCAAAGCTACAGTGATCTATGAAATTGGGAAGAAAACCCACATCTTTGAGGACCTCAGAAAAAGGAGATGCAGTCGAGGGACCTGACTGCAAGAAAGTCTACTTTCTTGTAAGAGCATTGGCGACGTTCTTCAGCTTTCTGTATGGAGATCTCCCATAGCACAAGAAACACATAGAGCTGAATTTTTTATATATTCTTATTTTTATATATTCTTATTAAAACAGCCACATAGAGAAATGTATTTCTATTTAAATGGGTATGAAAACAAGTCACAGAAATATTACGGTGGCCCAAAGGTCAGAATCTTCTAAAACGTGCACTTTGGCTTTCACCAAAAGGTAAAGGAAGGAAATAATCCTTCAGCTTCAGGTTTTTTCCATGTGCTCTACTTGCTCTCCCTGCTGCAAATTTCCTTAGAAATAAGGAGACATTATATTTATAAGGATCAGGTTGAGCAGTTTTACTCTATCAATGAAAGTGGGACCTTCTTGTGGCCTTCCAGGATCTGAAGGGGGCTACAAGAAAGCTGGGGAGGGACTTTTGAGGCTGTTGGGTAGTGGTAGGACTGGGGGGAATGGGTCAAAACTAGAGGTGGGGAGATTGAGATGAGACGTTAGGAAGAAGTTCTTGCCCAGCAGGGGGGGGAGACCCTGGCCCAGGTTGCCCAGAGAGGTGGTAGATGCTCCATCCCTGGAGGTGTTGGAGGCCAGGCTGGATGGGGCTCTGAGCAACCTGGTCTAGTGGGAGGTGTCCCTGCCCATGGCAGGGGGTTGGAACTGGATGATCTTTCAGGTGCCTTCCAATCCTGATGATTCTATGATTCATGTGGCTTCCCCATCCCTCCTGGTCATGGTGCCAAGTGAGTTTCTCTAAAACTGGATCATATTTTCTTCAGCTATGGTGTGGCAGAGATTCATTTCCAGAACTTGATTTCAAAAGAAGGATTTTTAATAAGGAATCTCAGCACATGGTCATTGTGAGAGGCCAGAAGTTTCTTCCAGCTTTCCCAGCTCTCTAGTGCCCCCATTCTCTCAACCCATCCTGGGTGAAAAGAAGGACATCACCTAGAAGACATCATTAAATGCTTATCCACACCAGATTCTGACATAAATTCATAGAATGGTTTGAGTTGGAAGCAACCTTCAAGATCATCCAGTTCCAACCCCCTGCCATGGGCAGGGACACCTCCCACTAGACCAGGTTGCTCAGAGCCCCATCCAGCCTGGCCTCCAACACCTCCAGGGATGGAGCATCTACCACCTCTCTGGGCAACCTGGGCCAGTGTCTCACCAACCTCAGAGTGAAGAATTTTCTTCTAATTTCCAACCTAAACCTACCTTCTTTCAGTCTGAATTCATTACCCCTCGTCCTATCACGACAAGCCCTTGTAAAAAGTCCCTCCCCAGCTTTCATGTAGGAACCTTGAAGTCCTGAAAGGCCACCAGAAGGTCTCCCTGGAGCCTTCTCTTCTCCAGGCTAAACAAGCCCAACTGTCCCAGCCTGTCTTCACAGGAGAGGTGCTCCAGCCCTCTGATCATCTTTGCAGCTCTTTGTACACATTTTAGACAAAATAAGGTATCATACAGAGTCAATGATACCTTGAATTATTTTGAAGGATTTTCACCCCACGCTGTTTGCAAACTATGTGATTTTTGCCTTCATAAAGGATATTTATTTGTCATTTCCCCCCACACCTCAATCCATCCATGTTTGGAATTGCCACCCTTGATAATTCTTCTTTTTCCTTTTCCCCTTCTTTCTCACCAACCCTTTCCCCCAGTTCCTCAGGGGGCAAAGAGGCAGCAATTCAGACCTGCCTCCATCCACACACACCTCCAAAAATCCGCGTTTACGAACAGAATGATAAGAACAGCAGAGTTTAGCCCAAAAAAGCACCACAGATCTGAAGAAACAGAAAAGAGCTGCAGTTTTAGCAATCAAGGCTTGTAATAGACTACATAAATTCTACTGCACACAGAAATAACAAGACCTCCTTGAACCCTCCCAGTGATTAATTAGAAAGCCTGTCTAACAGATTTTTCTCTCAGGTGTAGTAACCTCGTGGACCTTAACATTAAGAACTAATAAATAAATGCTTGGTTAAGCACAAACTGGTTGATAGGCAGTGAAAAAGAGTGATGATCTTGGGTTTTATGCAAGACAGTTATCCTGTCGTGTTACCTTAGAGGACACAATCATACCAAATAAAAATAAAAATTTCAAGTGCCTGGTATAATGAATTATTTAGGAAAAAAATTCGTTCCCAATGAATTCCAATGAAGCCACATTTCCAGTATTTATGCAACACGCAGGGAGCACAGGGATGAAGTTGAATACTGGGTACACTGTTTTCCTACTATTTTTGGGTTAGCTGCACTAAAAATCTGAAATGAAAACAGAGAAAGCTACAAATAAATTAGTACAAATAAACCACGTATATTTCATGTCATAATATACGTGTGTATTGGAAGACAATGTTATTTTTTAACCTTTGAACCATTATAATTTCAGTGTGCTCCTAAGGATCAGTGTGATTGCCTTAAAGGAGAAGAGGAGCTGGAGATGTCCCTTTAAGAGAAAATTGACAGCATAAAAAATACACCAACATAATCAACTCTTCTCACAGATTACCTGGCACATTAAATGTTATATATTTGCCTTCACATTCCATGTTATGATAACGAACCACCACCACACTTGACTTTGTTTTACTCAAATCTCCTCATGTAATATACAAACAGGAGACTCAAGAGGTAATAACTCCAGTTCTGCCCCCTTTGGTTTGCATTCTCCTAAGGAAGTTGTGATGATTAATTAAGCAAGATGATTAGAAGAGAAATTACTACAATTCATAGGCATTTAGATTGCCAATTATGTATTTCCTCATTAAATTTGAGATTGCTTAAACTGTGTTACTCGACACGAGAGCCCTGAACTTGTTCCGAGTAACATAAAAATATTGTCTTAATAGATGAAATTCAACAATTTTTTAGAAGTGTGACACAGGAAAACCTTAATTCTGTCATTTATATATCTTGTAATATACAACCCTTACTTGTATAAGCACAAATTGGTTTTTTGTAGGTTCAGCAGGGCTGAAACATCAAATTTTCAGTGCCACAGTAGAGATGTCTGTGAGAGCAGCAACGGCCAGAGAAGCTGGATGTGTGGTGAATGGTTCCTATCTGAGAGGTGCTGAGGGATGCAGGAGCTGGGGATGCCTGCTTTGATGGCACAAGTCTTATGAGGAGAGTCTGAGGGAGCTGGGGGGGTTGAGGCTGGAGCAAAGGAGGCTGAGGGGAGACCTTCTGGCTCTGCACAACTCCCTGAAAGGAGGTTGGAGCCAGGGGGGGTCGGGCTCTTCTCCCAAGGAACAAGGGACAGGACAAGAGGAAACAGCCTCAAGTTTCCCCAGGGGAGGTTGAGGTTGGAGCTGAGGAACAATTTGTTGTTGGTCAGGGCTGTGAAGGGCTGTGCCAGGCTGGGCAGGGCAGTGGTGGAGTCCCCATTGCTGGAGGGGTTTCCAAGGGGTGGAGATGTGGTGCTGAGGGACAGGGGTTAGTGGTGCCCTGGCAGGGATGGGGGAACAGTTGAACTCCATGATCTTCAAGGTCTTTTCCAAGCAAGATGATTCTATTCTATGGCCATGAGAAAACGATATTTGTGAGAACACTGAGACAACTCCTGCTCACTTACTGATTTCCCCCTCAAGTATTAAACCCAGATTCTCCAATTTTCTAAGTTAACAATGGAGGAAGACGCAAGAGGAGGGAGCTACTGTGGGAGATTTTGTTCCAGAAGATGACAGGCAGCAGAGATGTCTACTTTACAGTTTTTCTGAAGATAAAAGGAACTTTGCCCCTCTGTTTGTTTCTTCCCTCTTTTTTTTTTTCCCCTCCAAAGCAATGGACAATATGAGAAGAAAGTGCAAAACCCCAGAACATCTGAAGCAACGCTTAGCTGGTCAGGTCAGGATGCTTCCATTCAGAGGATATCCTTAAGAGGATATCTTATTTTAAATACAGAGTTTCTTAGGAAACAAAAATCATGTTTAAAAAAAATAAAATAGCAGAGTAAAATATATGCAAAACCCTTAGAGTCAAATCTGAATATTCTTTCAATTTTTTTTTTTTTTCCTATAGAAGCAAAATATAAATAGAGTTGATAAAATAAACGGGGCAGGCTTTTCATATCCTGCAAAATAACATATCTGTCTGTATTCCGAAACAGCATGAGATGTCAGCTGCTAAGCACATCAGTGGGCCCTGGCAAAAGTAAATTTAAATAAGATATGAACTGTGTTATGCACTGGTAGGGAGCACATTAATTAATTTGACCTGTCAGCAGAAAGTTGAAGGGGGTGTGTCCAAGCTTAAATAAATCCTCACGCTGCTTCTGCTAATTAACATCGGTAAAAAATCTACTGAAAAGCACCCTTAATATTTCACTTATTTCTTCTTCTGGGGTTACGCAATGAAAATTATATTATATGGCTGCATTTTAATCCTCCTTGTGTTGCTTAGTTTTGAAACCCACGTTTTGACAGCTCGCCCCCACCCCTTGATGGATGCCTTGTAGGAACCCCTATATGGCTGGGCTGTAAGTGATCTAATTTTGAGCAGGGAATGCCTGGGCTGGTTGGTTGAACCGTTTCACCACCCAGGTGGCTACATTTGGACTAAATGAGCTGTGAAGAACTTCATCTAGGGCCATCACAGCCTTTCTCCTGTAGCCCCCGCGGTACGCAGCCGCCGCTCCAAACACGATTTGTCACAACCCATCAATAGAAAATAAATTATTGCCATTCTCACTCGTCAATGGGCTTGTCTTCACTTCACCCATGATGATTGGGAGCTCAAAGGGAACATTTCCAGCCTTTGTGGAGCATGATTATGAATGAGCACACTGCTCCCCTATGCATCCCGGCCAGTAAAAACATGTAGGGAAAGCAAATTATTTCAGTGTTTTGCACCGATGATTAGAGCATTAGCCATGAATGCTGGAGGAGCTCACATCTGACAGTCAGGACTTGCTCAGATCTGACATTTATTTGCTCATTTTAATGTCACCAGTAAGTGCATGTAGGTGCAAAGAACACATGATCACGTTGGAGCGCAAAAATATGAGGAGAGTGACCTTGGCAAGATCACAAATCTTTAAGGCAAAGAGATAAACTATACGTAAAAAGTGAAAAAACTCATTTAAATTTGTTTTCACAGTTGCAATTTCCTCAGGCATCTAAATATGTCTGAATAAATACGGCTGCAAGAACGTGGAAAGGGGGCAGCTTACATGGAATTTTTTCTGCTGAATTTAACAAGAAGTTGCATCTGACCTCTTTGGATGAGCGCTGTAACAATACATCAGCTTTTAAAAAATCACTTCGCTTTCCTTAGGCCACAGAAGAGGGGATGGAATAGCTCAAACAGATGGTATTAATTTGGGTTTTGAAATTCAAACACACTGTAGGTCAGGAGGTAACTGCTGTAACCACGTAGGCAAGAGCATGGACGGGATGTTCTCCATAATGGGTACATCTGGATGGGAGTGGAAAGAAGCCCAAAGTTATCTGTCCTAATCTGCAGTAAATAAATAACGTGGCTTGAGACCAGACCCAATATTATTTTACATTTGAAATATTTTTGTAAGAGATTGACCAGTAGCACTAAGAGGGAGAAATGTCTCCCTAATAAAAAAAACACCCAGTCAAGTCCAGTTAAAGATGCATTAGATGAACAAGAGATGGTCCTTGACCAATTATATGTCTATTTTCAACAAGGGTCTCCTAAATTGTAGTTTAAAAAAAGGGTGAATATTCAAAGCCTCAATTAAGGGATCAAGTTTTGCTAACCGAGCACTGGGAATTGTTAAGGGGGAAATCACTGTGTAAATGATGCACTTAATCAATCGTTAATTGGGATGTTTCACAGAATATCTCTTTTTTTGTTTGTTTCTTATGAACAACAGAAAGAAACAAACGAATAAGAAGAAAACCCCAAGTTTGCTGATGATACAAACCCAGGGGGAGTGGCTGACACACCGGAGCTGCTGCCATCCAGCAAGACCTGGACAGGCTGGAGAGTTGGGCTGAGGGGAACCTCATGAACTTCAACAAGGGCAAGTGCAGGGTCCTGACACTGGGGTGGAATAACCCCCTGAACCAGTACAGGGCAGGGGTGACCTGCTGGGAAGCAGCTCAACAGAGAAGGACCTGGGAGTGCTGGGGGATGGCAAGTTTGTCATGAGCCAGCAATGTGGTCTTGTGGTGGTGTCCCAGGGTGCATGGAGAAGAGTGTGGCCAGCAGGTTGAGGGAGGTTTTCCTCCCCCTCCACTCTGCCCCAGTGAAGACACCTCTGGAGTCTTGTGTCCACTTCTGAGCTCCCCCGTTTAAGAGAGACAAGGAACTACTGGAGAGAGTCCAGTGGAGACTACGGAGATGCTGGTGGGATGGAGCATCTCTGTGCCCAGCACAGGCTGAGAGCCCTGGGGCTGCTGAGCTGGAGGAGAAACCTCAGAGGGGATCTGATCAATGCTGATCAAGAGCTAAAGGGTGGGGGCAAGAGGCTGGGGCCAGACTCTTGTCAGTGGTGCCCAGGGCCAGGCCAAGGGGCAGCGGGCACCAAGTGGAAGGCAGGAGGTTGCATGTGAGCAGGAGGAGGTGGTTGTTTGTTGTGAGGGTGTTGGAGCCTGTGCCAGGCTGCCCAGAGAGGTTGTGGAGTCTCCTTGTCTGGAGAGATTCCCAAGGGGCCTGGACACGCTGCTGGGCCCCCTGCTCTGGGGGAGCTGCTGGAGCAGGGGGGTGGCACCAGAGCATCTCCAGAGGGCCCTTCCAGCCCCACCATGATGGGGTTCTGTCATTCTGTAAAGGCAGCAATTCAGGTGAACGTTACGTCCTTACAACACAACCACAAAACATTTACTATTTTTGTTAAAAGCAGCCTACAACCCACCAGCCACTGCACACCACAGAGACAGGGCATTGACCAGCTCATAGAACTGTTCTCCTTGGGGTGATGAGGTGGCATGACAAAACCATACTCTCCTACTTTGCAGAAACCAGAACACAGGAGGTCATTACGTCCCATATCTGTAAGACTATACAGGGAGGGCTGGAAGCCTCTGCTGGGAGGCCAGGCTGGGAGAGGTGGGCTTGGGCAGTCTGGAGAAGAGAAGGCTCCAGGGAGACCTTCTGGTGGCCTTGCAGGACTTCAAGGGACCTGCCAGCAAGATGGGGACAGAGTTTTGAGCAGGGCCTGTTGGGACATGACAAGGGGTGATGGTTTGAAACTAAAAGAGGGAGATTTAGACTGGAGAGAAGGAAGAAATTGTTGGTGCTGAGGGTGGTGAGAGCCTGTGCCAGGTTGCCCAGAGAGGTGGTGGCTGCCCCATCCCTGGAACCATTGCAGGTGAGGTTGGTCTCTGAGCAACCTGAGATAGTTGCAGATGTCCCTGCTGGGGGGTTGGACCAGGTGACCTTGAAAGGTCCCTTCCAACCCAAACCATTCCATGATTCTATGATCATTCATCTGTTCACTGTACAACCATGACTCAGCATCAGCACAGCCCATGCTCTTCATAGAGTGAACGTGTAGTTACACAAAAAAAGGAGAAACTACTGAATCCTGTAATTAAAACTCTAAGCAGAAAGTGCCCATGAGTCTTTGTAAAAACTCTGCAATACTCTGTATGGATTTATGTACCCAAGGATGAATATTTTTGTGAGTACACCTGGGATATACCAAATATTTCATTGTATATTTGGGTGAGCATTCAACTTTAGGTTGTAAACAGAATTGGAAACTTACAGCTCAATATAGCAGAATTTTGCAAAAATTATCCAATAATGATAGTTATTCTACCCTTTGACATAACAAAATAAAATGTTAGATACTACTTTTCCTATTATATTTTCTTAACACCCTGCTATTGTCATCAGAAGCATAATAGAAAAAGACTTTATTGTGCATAAATTATTTTCTTTTGATTAAACAGGTGCACGGGAATTTCAATCACTTAAAATCATAATTAAATGCCCCCTTTTTTTTCATTGCTTTTTGAAATAAACACATTTTTGCAATTAAATTCTGAAAGGAGATGTGGGGGTTTTTTTTCTTTCTTCTTTTTTTTTTTTTTTTTTTAAAGTTATATTTCTAAAGACTTAGTATTAACAAATTTATTCACCCTGGGAAGGTGGAAGACCTTACTCAGAGTGATCTGACTGTACTATTCATCAAGAGAACGACTCTTCCACATCATCCTTATTTTTATTTTACACTTCCATGATACTTTTGTGTTGCTTGTAATTTGCAGGCTTCTAGATCAAATCAGAATAAAAATTCTTCAACAGGAAGGTGAAATAAGGACTCATTAATATCCACATTATAAGGGAAGTTTATGACAGCAATCTGGGTAAAGGATTATTAAAGTACTAAGATTGGCTAAGTACTATTTGGGTAAGAAGTTGCTTCAATAGAACAGGATATATTTGAATGAATTGATCTGAAAAAAAAAACCCAACAGCCTCTATATTCAGAAATTACTACAGAATTCAGAAATTATAATTGATCTCCTACAAGCTCTGCATTCTGTGGCTCGATGCTTAACATCATTTTCTCCCAGGCTCAAAATAAAGCATCTGTAAGGTAACACACACACACACACACACACAAAAAAAATTCCACATAAAATATAATTCACATTTAAAAGGATGGGCCAAGGTGACAGCAGTTTAGCCACACACAAAAGGTGGGAGCTCTCTCATATTTTGCATTTAGATAACACTCGTTGGCTCTGGAGTGAGTTAATGCAACTCATGTTCAGGTACTCGTAAGGATGCAGCATTTAAACACTTGAGCAGCCTCTGGGTGGATTATTTTTAGTGCCCTGACTTGTGTTATAAAAAAGTAAGAAGTTAAAAATGAAATAGCTACCACTGAAGAGGTGTATATGATAAATGAAGTCCTATTGTACTTGCTTCAGTTAATGAAAAATACATTTTTATCGCAAAAAACCACGATCCACCCCCACTAAGAAATAATTTTTGGCTTTCAGGTTTAGTGGGAAACCATCATCTCAGCTTCTCTAAAAGCAAAGGTTGGGATTTAGGACATGAAATGGAAGAGTAAACTGGGAAAAAAATTAAATTGCTTGTGCTGGCATCAAAACAAAACATTTGTGGGTTTTGTAGAAGTGGCGTGATAATGATATATAAAATATAACACACACACACATTATGAAATAACATGATGAAATAATATTATGAAATATAAATATTCAGGAGAAATTCTGCTTCCACATCTGGACTCGGCAACATATTTACAGGCTAATACTGTGCATGAACAACTATTTATTCAATAAGCAACAAATTATTCAATAATTTTGAATATATGGCAGTAAAATTCACCAGAGAGGAGATGCTGCTGCCAGTATAGTGGGTTAGGAAACCCCAGATTTAGCTGAGACTAATTTTTTATTGTATTAAAAAGGTCATCTTGATTCTTAAGGTTTTAAGAAGTAAGAGAAAGGAAATACAGGAGGTTATTTACAGACATGCAATGATCACATTGAGAATGGCATTTACAAAGCCACCAAAAATCATCATTTCACCGCAAGATTTAAGTCTTTTGTTGCAAATTCAAGCTATGAAAGGTGCAAAAAACCCCCCCTTAATCCTGATAAGTAGCTAAAAAAAATAAACTACAAGGATTTTTCTTTTCTGCAGTATTTCAGAGCAATAAGAGCACTTGAAGAGCAATGTGCAATCTTGGGCTATTCAGCCAATGTGTGTTTTCCCCAAGTATGATTTTTAAAGGGAAGCATTTAATTATTCTTCCCCATGTAATGAAATTTAATGGTACATGGATGCTAAACCCCTTACACCTGAAACTGAAGACAACCATGTTGTTGCTATATACATCCCTATATATGTAATTAAATATTTTAAATAGTGCTATTATAATATATTTACTTGTAAAAATACCTTGGGTTTAAGCAAGACCAACCTTTTTATGATTTGAAGAGGCACCTGTAGTATTCTCAGTACTTCTGAGCAAGAGCTCAGATATTAAGACAAGAGTTAATCACAACTCTCTTTTAAAGGATAAAACTACCTTCTTTAATTATTACACCGAGGATTTTGTAATTCAACAATATAGCCCTACTAATAATTCTGTCTAGAGGAAATTTGCATGTTTTAAATTGGAGACATTTTAAAACACCATAGTTAAATCCTGATTGCAAGAGAAAGTTCTTTTCCAGATTTATTTCAGCTTCTATCAGGTGGCATTATTTTTCCAATAGTCACTAACTCCATACATCTCATTTTGAGGCAGCTATGTCCAACCTATAATTATTTTCTTCTAATTAGAGTAATTCATGGTTAATTATTCCAAACGATTCTTCTTCAAAATCAAACCCATTTCTTGCCATGGCACTTTTAGAATGCAAGATACAAATAAAATATTCCTCAATGCAAATTTTTTGCAATAAAAGAACGTCTATTTTGCTTTCTTAAAAATAGCATTAGAATCTTTGTGTAGCAGGAAGGACTCTGATAACACCAAAATCATAGACAGAACTATTTGCTGCTTACAGGAGCAGATATTTCCACGCACAGGGTGTCCTGTGTCTTTAATCTGCAGTGACCAAGCAGTGGCAAGGAATACCCTAAGACCTCAAAAACACTGCAAGAACTCAGACTTTCCTATAATTTTGTGTAATTTCCTAGCAAATCTCACCTAACTATAGCTTTGCTCATCCACAGCTGGTGTAAACTTCAATTTGAGCTAATATAGGCACATTTTATGTGATTAAGGACACAGAGAGATGTTCTTGCAGCCTTGCAATACATGAAGAAAGATGGAGAGAGACTTTTTAGAAGGGCATGTAGTGATGGGAGAAGGGGCAATAGTTTTCAAGTGAGTGAGGGTAGATTTTGACTGGTCTTAAATAAAAAATTTATTACTATGAGGGTGGTGAGAGCCTGTGCCAGGCTGCCCAGAGAGGTGGTTGATGCCCCATCCCTGGCACCATTGCAGGGCAGGTTGTTTGGGGCTCTGAGCAACCTGCTCTGGTTGCAGATGTCCCTGCTCCCTGCAAGGGGTTGGACGAGATGACCTCGAAAGGTCACTTCCCACTCAAACCATTCCACGATTCTGTGAAGATGGGAGATGAAATTGAAAGACAAATGTGAAGTGATGTGCAAGGGAATCTCATTCCTAAATGTACTGGCAAAAATTATGGGCTCTGAGATGGTCATTACTAATCACACAGAAGATCTTGAGGTCTTAAATAGTTCTGGGAAAAAAAAAGTTCAATGATGAGTAGAAAAGAGGGGGGAAAAAAAAAAAGCAGCCTTGGGATTTAAGCATTTAGATTGAACAGGAAAATAAGTAAGAGTGTTATACTCTGCAATGGATATAAATCCAGAGCTTGCTCACATAGAATCATGGAAGCACAGAATGGTTTGGATTCCTCCAAGCCCAAATCATTCCATGATTCCATGATGTGCATCACTCTGCATTTTGAAGCGTTACTGGAAAATCCAAATATTGACTCAGTGTCTCAGCAAGGATTCTAGTCTGACCACCTTTAAGAATGAACTGAAATTATTCCTTCAATTGGTTGGCCCAGTTGGTGAGCCCTGCTGGTGTGCAATATAAATATTCCTTTTTCTCATGGCTAAGTCCATCAGATAAATCTGAATAAAAGTAGACAAGAGTTTCAGGAGCTCTGTCCTGCAGGTTTATAGCAATTAAATGATTGGTTGAATTTTTTTACTATACTCCAGTGTGTGGCCGTCTCTAAATCTACAAGGTTCTCACCATTTACATCATGGAATAAAATTAATTTAATAACCTTGTTTTGACAACCAATTGTGTGCAAGTTATTTTTGGACAGTGTAATCTGCATGACCAAGGATAAATCTGTTGAAAGCAGTTTAGAAAATGAATATATAAAGCAGAAGACAAACTGCAAAACTGTCTCGTGTTGCATTTAGTAAAATAACTTTTTTCTACTGATTTTTTGACAGGTTGAATATTCTATCACATCAGTTCAAAAATCCAGAAGCAGCATGCTCTGAGGCACTTTTGATATTGTATTTCTGCTTGTTTTACATCACTTCTCACCTGTATCTCCCAAAGGAAATCAAATTAGTCATGAAGATCTGAATTTCAGTAACATATGGAACAGCATTAAGATATGGATGAATTTCTAGAGGAACTCGGTGACTTCAGTGGGATATAAGATGGTTTCTATTTTTTCCAGCCATTTTTTTTCCTCTGTAAAGATGATGTTATAGGAAAACTACTCGTAGTAACTTGTTAGTGCAGTGCCATGACAACTGAATTCAAGGAGGCTTGAATAATGGCTTGTTTTTCTGCAAGTGTTAATGGTTTTTATGGTCTCGTTGACCAAATCTAATGTAAGCACATAAAAACCCCACACTCATAAGCACATACAGCAACCCAAAGTACTGCATTAACAAAAGATATGCAAGAAAAACAGCCTGTGTTGTTATTATCTAGCCAGGAGGCTCCTGCATTGTCAGGGTTTATTTATGGCTGCACAATAAACCACAGTGATAAGGCAGTCCTACACATTTTCCAGATAGGTAATATATTAAGAAAAACAGTCAATCTCTTGTCCCAAAATTCAAGTAAATCTGTGCTGGGTTTTATTCTATGTCGCTGCACGTATCTGAGTTATCTAGCATATAAAAATACTACTAATTCTTACAAGAATGTGTTGTAGAACTGAATTCACCATATCTTTTTCTGGGAGCAAACAAACTTTTCATGCCCTTTTGTGGCAGAAATACAGTTTATTTCATTCCCATAAACCAAGCACACCACAGCACACCCATTTTAAACTTCAACTTGATGTTTAAAAGGCCCAAGAAGTTCGTTCTTGGCCCATACCAGAACCTACCCCAAAATAATGACAGCAAAAAATACAAAAGCTGCCTCCAGGAATTACCATGGTAGTATCAATATAACATTTTCCTTGGTTTCTCCTGTAACTACAGATCAACTACTGCAGAAAAAGGAAAAAAAAACCCATTTTGTAGAGTTTGTTTGCTCTATCATGGCCCATTCCTGTCTCTTTAGCATCTGAAACTCTTTCATCGCTACGTTGCGATGTCATTGCCTCACTTTTGGCCTCTCTTTGTAACACCTCTGTCCCTCACCCAGCTGGACCCCTTCAGAGGCCCTGGGCTTGACCAGCCTCTAGATTCTTATCAGCATCACATACTGTGATAAGAAAATGAAGAAAATGGCCTCTGCCATCTATAAGTCAAAACAAAGAAGCAACTCCAGATGTTTCCAAGGACAAGGCTCCAAGAGAAGACCTCCCTGAACTGCTGCCGTCAGCTCTTGTTAAGATCCTGCCTGGAAAGAAAGCTCTGCAACCAAACACCTGGCCACAGCCAGTGCTGCTGGAGACCAGCAATCATCTTGACGAGTGCTCCACGTGTACAAGAGCTGGTTGTTCTTTGCTATTCATCATGGTATCAGGCTGAAGTAGCATTTCTGTTTAACATCGCCTCCTTTGCCCGTACTCCCACTTGTCCACCCAAAGTTCTGCCCTAACTGATCTTTCTCCAGCCCTGAAATCTTGCTCTGTGGCACACGTGTCCTTTTGCCTTACACTGGTCTCTGATAAGGTTTTCTATCTTATCTTTATGTTTGATGTACCCATTGGCTTCTTCAGCTTCCTCACTCCTGACTTTCATAGAATCATAGGGTTGTCAGGGTTGGAAGGCACCTTAAAGATCATCCAGTTCCAACCCCCCTGCCATGGGCAGGGACACCTCCCACTAGAGCAGTTGCTCACAGCCCCAGCCAGCCTGGCCTTCCAAATGTCCAGGGATATTGCTCAGATCCTCAAATCAAGAGAAACCTTTGGCTTCTTCTGTAAATAGTCATGAGGGTTTCTTTCAAAATCAGACTCAATTCCCAATGCAGAAAGAAGGAAATCCCTGGAAAATCCATGAGGAACATAAACCAGAGGAAGTCTATGTATTGCTTCCTTTCTACCCTCTGACAAAGGCTGCCAGCAGCTAAAAAACCACCAAGCTAATAAAGACAGCACACAATTTCCAGAATAAAGCAATCTAGACTCAAGGAGAGAGAAGCTTATGGAGGAGCTCTTACATCTTTTATATGGAGAAACCATCTTCTTAACAGCATGTGCTGTGTTATAGCATCTCACACTGTTTGGGACATGAAGTCTATCAGTGATAAAGGAAAAATCCTGATATTTTTCTGTGGTTTATACAGTTTTCTGTTTTGCTTGTCTTGGCTGGTTGTTTTAGCAAAGACTTTAAACCAGGATAGTCTCCTGAGGAGGTCTCTCAGCACAGACTTGAGTTGCACCAACACCACAGCCTGCGAGGCACAGATCTGGGAAGCAGAAGACCCTTTGTGGTGGTCTCCTTAGAATCATTTAGGTTGGAAAAGACCTTTAAGATCATCATGTCCAACCATTAACCTAACTCTGCCAACTCCACTGCTAAACCATGTCCCTCAGCACATCTATGGAACTTTTAAACACATCCAGGGATGGTGATTCAATCACTTCACCCGGTGGCCAGTTCCAGGGCTTGACAACCCTTTGGGGGAAGAAATTGTTCCTTGTGTCCAACCTAAACCTCCCCTGGTGCAACTTGAGGCCGTTCCCTCTTGTCCTATTGCTTGTAACTTGGAAGAAGAGCCCCAAACCCACCCTTAGTGAAAGAACCTCAGTAGAATCACACGTTCAGACCTGCAAGAAATCGTAATATGGGATTAGCAATATCCACAATAAATAACCCTCAGAAGAGGACACTTAGCCTCGTTTTCTGCTGCTAATTGTCAAAAGTATAGACTTACAGGTTCTGTAGTTAATGGTGTTTAGGGAGACAACCCAGACAACTTCTCCACCAGCCCTTCTTTGCTATCAGGTAATCACCACTTCTCACACTCTCTTTCATAGCCACAGGTAGAAATGCTATTGCTAATTTTCATCTACCTGGAAATATCTCTCTGGAGACGTTTTTCAAGGCTTGACTACTCGTTTGACAACTTGCAAAGAGGCAAATGCATGCTGATGAAACTGAGAGTTGGGTGTTGTCCAACCATAAATGAGGTTGGCAGGGAAATAGAAAAATCATGGCAAAAGGTTTCGGTTACAACCCAAGAAGAAGCAAGGATACTGGAGAGAAAGCAGCCACAGGTTTGTCCCTTTCAGAATATAACAAGCCACACTTTGTGCTTAGAGGCTGTTGACTAAAAGAGCAGCATTTTAAAGAAAGTTGGAGCTTAAAACTGGGACTCCGACAGTTTAAATATGAAACAAGTTAATAGATTAAAAGAGTGGATTTAAACACAAGAAGATCTAGGTATATAATGAAACATATGTTTTATAAATATAAATATACTCAATGTGTTCTAGAACATTATAATTAATATGAAGATGGGCTGAGAGAGTTGGGGTTGTTCAACCTGGAGAAGAGAAGGCTCTGGGAGGACCTTAGAGTGACCTTCCAGGACCTGAAAGGGGCCTGTAGGAAGGTGGGGAGGATCTGCTCTCAAGGGTTTGTAGGGACAGGATGAGGGGTGACAGTTTTAAGCTAGAAAAGGGGAGATTTAGGTTGGACATTAAGAAAAAGATCTTTAATATGAGGGTGGTTGATCACTGGAACAGGTTGCCCAGAGAGGTGGTGGAGGCCCCATCCCTGGAGACATTCAAGGTCAGGCTTGATGGAGCTCTGAGCAACCTGCCCTAGGTAGCGATGTCCCTGCTTCTTGTAGGGGGGTTGGACTAGATGGCCTTTGGAGGTCCTTTCCAACCCAATACAGTCTATGATTCTATGAACTGAATATTATTTTGCTGGATATAAAACTTCAGTCCTGCTCAAACCTCCACCACTTTGTATTTGCCACATCCAAATTTTGTGACCAACCATAACAAACATCTTCACAAGGTTTGTATTTAAATCTACCAGATCAATTACCTATTGGCTGCTGGCAGACAGGGGTCGTAAGTTTCCAGGTAGAAAAGTTGACCAATAAAGAAATCCCACACTGACTTTCTGACAGAGCATCCCCTGGGAATAACTCCACACAGCAAAATGGTCTCCAACCACCCCATTGGTGGGGATCCCACTAGTCCTGAAGTATTACTTGTTTTTTCTTGGTTGAACAAGCCCAGAAGCTGTGGTTCACCAGTAAATTTATTCCACATTTCTTCCTGCTCCCACTTAGCCATAAAGTGATGGAAACACAGAGCCAGACCCATCTGCCTGCCTACTGTCCTAAGGCACATCCATGACTGCTGCATTCACCCATGAGACCCATAAAGACATCTGTATAGGACATCTGTAGGTTTTGGTAAGTATCATAGGAAAAATGACAGACAATACTATTAAGGAAAGGAATGAATTACCTGCTGGTAACACTCAATAATTAATAATTGTGATCACCTGATGGATCCAATGACTAACTCATCCAATGATCAGTTTTGTTAGCACAATAAAGTGGAATGGAAACACTTCTCTGTATAGTTAAAACCCTTGATTTAAAGCAAAAAAACCCCAACAGATGCCTGATAGCATGAGGTCAGTCCCACATGGGTGGATGACTGGTGGTCTCATGTATCTGAGACTCTGTCCAGTAATAATCCGAAGAGGAATCTTTACATGATTCTGAAGGAATCAGTGAAATCCACGTAAAATTGTGAGTACCATATCTTCACTGTCTGTTTACCTAAACTGACTTTTAGCAGTATTTGAAACCCTTGTATTGCTGGATTGTATTTTCTATGATAGCAAAGTTAGATGGTCCTTAACCAGTCTGGATGAAACAAGAATTTGAAGCAAAACCAAGAATCCCTTCAGTTTTCACAGCAGCTGGTAACACCGCACTGTGGTAATAATAAGCAGAGAGGCTGAGCAGTCTCCATCTGCAGGGGTTTTGAAGACCAGACTAGATAGAACCATAGAATGTTTGAGGCTGGAAGAGACCTCCAGAGCTCATCTTGTCCAACCTCCCTACACCAGCAGGGACATCTCTACCTAGGGCAGGCTGCTCAGAGCCCCATCAAGCCTGACCTTGAAGGACTCCAGGGATGGGGCCTCCACCCCCTCTCTGGGCAGCCCATTCCACTCATCTATCACCCTCATGTTAAAGAACTTTTTTCTAATATCCAGCCTAAATGTATCCTTTCCTAGCTTAAAAATAATATAAGATAATATATAAGATAAAGCCCTAAACAACCTGGTCTGACTTCGTATCTGACCTCCAGAGGTCCCTTCCAACTTGGATGACCCTATGAGTCCAGGAGGACTCCAAGTGCTTCACCTATTATTGGTGGATTATACTATAGATAAAGTTTGTTACTTACTTTTCCACAAATCTGTGATTTAACTCATTCTTGCCTTACCAAACACCATGCCAAACAGAAGACACGTCTCTCTACGTTAGCAACTCTCATTCTCAAGTTCTTACAATGATCTTTTACATTTCTCCTATGCTCATTATCCCAGATACTCCAGATCTTGATTCCAAGTGGTGGGCGTGGGAGATACAGGAATTGCCAACATTTACCAAAGGTCAAGGCTGCGTTCCGAGATAATTTGGCTTGATCCTTTTAGAAGAAAGTTACTGCACAACTAAAAAGGTTTGTAAGGCATATAAATAATGGGCTCTCCAATTTGGATTTTAGGCTCGTAATAAATTATTGAAAAAAGCTGCATTCCGCAGAATGCAAAGTCCTAAAATTTCTTGATTTTTCATGTTATCAACCATGTTCAAGTATTGCTTACTGGAAATAGATTATTTCAGACAATAAATAATTCTAGAGATCCTGCCTGTTTTTCTGAAGTCATATGCTAGGCATATTCTAAGTTCTCTGCTAAAATGGATAGCCAGTCAATTTATCTCTTTATTTTTCTCTCTTAAAAATAACAAGTACCACTGAGGTGCCTCTTTGGTGTCTATCTGTAATTTAAATTTTATATTTAACCAAAATGAAAGCATCCACAAGGTGTACTACAAGTGACTTTTAAACCACTGTGCCATTCCTGCTGTTTCAGCAATATTTAGAATAAGCTTCTCAAGTTATGCTTTTTTTAACGTGAGTTTTGACCATTATGACCAAAATTGCTATTAGCCTATCAAATACGGTTCCAAATGCTGTAAAATTTTGGAAAGCTGCTGTAATTTATGTTTCTTACTGAATCAGTCTGTATAAATTAATTTTACAGGACTTGAAAACAAAGGAGGCAGAGAAAAACTCCCTATTTTTACAAAAGAAATATAATAATATAGACAAATGTTAGAATTTCTACGACTTTTTAACCAATAGAATGAGGACACCTAATTCTCAAGAATAGCCCCACTTGAATTGTTCTTTATGTTTACTACTACTTAATTACTTTGCTTTGCTAAAAATAAAGGTCATTAAAATAATCTTGAAGCTCAACTCAAATTTCAGAACTAACCTGCAAGTTGTAAAACCTTTAACTATGTTCCATTTATCGCATTTAATAGATGTAAAAGCTCACAAGTGATGATATAAAGGATAATTTACGCTTGCAATGCATTTTTGTCCAATTAATAGATTGCCTGTGTGTTGCATATTTTGCATGACAAAAGAGCAGAATATTAAACTGCCATTCATAATGAAAATGCACTTTGCAAATTAAAAGTGCCGAAACAGAAATTTTTCACCCTGTTTAGGAAATAAACAGTCCTTAACCAATTAAACCGCATTGTAATAATTCTATGATTTATTGCAAGTTGTTTAACTTTCAAAACTCGGCTAACCCATATTAAGGTCACAATCCATCATGTCTTGCTTGGAAAGCCAGCAAATAATGGCTGTTGTATTAGCTGCTTTTGATGATAGTATGAAAGAAGTATTAGCACTTGTCAACAAAACTGCTTACAACATAACATTAGCATGCATGGGCTGCTGTACCTATTTATTATTCTGGCAGCTTCACACATATTGTTACAAGCTTATAAAACATTTTGTCGGGTGGAAACCGAATGTACACTGTTTGGTTTTCTGATAGACTGGCAGCATAAATGTCTGGGCTGACTTAGTTTAGTTTAAGTGTAAATAGAGACACAAATTCTTCAACCTGTTCTCTTATTGATACTGAAAAGTGCTGAATTATTCAGCATCCAACTCTTCTGTTTGTGTCTATCACAGTTATCAATTACCCATCAGTCTTCTTGTCAAAACAGAATGGATTAATCTGGCTGAAAACAAGACAAATAAGTGGATACTATAACAGGGGTGCGGGGTTGCCAAACTGTCACGGGGAAATCCAGGCAGTGACATTTGCCGTCAAAAGTCAGATATCTGGCTTAAGTGAGCAAATGATTTCCCTTTACGAGCCAAGAATGCACTTAGCTCACCGTAAGTAAATTAATCTGCCTACTTTGCCTGCTAATGCATTATCAGCGCTGATAGTCACAGCAATTTTGTACTTACTGCTCATACGCCTGCATGGCCCAGTGCTTTGTCTGCTAGTTGATCCTTAAAATACAAATATACACAAAATACTGGCTTATTTTATAAATTAAAAGAGAATTACTTGAATACACTAACTTCTCAGTGTGGTTACTTGTGTTTGATCTATTCTACTCATCAGTTGGTAAGAGATCAAGTAAATCTCTGAGCAGTGGGCTTGTGGAACAGACCCAACTTCTCTTAAGTCTAAACTTTTGTTTTCCTCCTGAGCTTTAGAGTTCTAAATCTTGCTTGGCAAACTCTTTAAGCCCATTTATTACTCCTGAAAAAGCACACAGAGGCATGTGATTTCATTTGTAATTTTAAGATAAAACCTTAGTAATACAGCACCCAATTTGGGACAAAGGTCTGGCACCCTTTGAGTCATGTCTTGGATTCCTATCAGAGGTTTGGGGGGGGTTTTTTTGCTTTTTTTTTTTATTTCTGCAGTAATACTATCAGAAATGACTCTTCTATTTTAGCTAATCATCACTCATGCCTGGAGCCTTGCAATCATGGCAGCAGACATCAAGAGCTTAGTGTAAGCCAAGCTTTTCTATTATATGCTGCAGTAAAGGCTCTTACCTTTCATATAATTTATACTTATTTTGGAAATTCATCTGCTACTCTATTTAAATTCCTACACAGACATGGATCTTTAAGTACCATGTTCTGGACTTTAAAATGCAGGTTAAAGTTGCAAATATTTCCTGGTATGTGCAAAATAATATCAAGAAAGGAAAATAATATCAAGTGGCAAAACTTCCACTGCCTGTTAAACAGTTTGACAGACCAAAATAATATATCCACACATTCCTGCATCGATTACAGTAAATCCAAAAAAAATCAAAATATGATCAAGAGTACTATAAGGTTAATAAAATAATTTCTGTTCTTTTTCTTTTTAAGTCTCCATTTGCAAAAAAAATGAGGTGGAAATTAGCAAGGGCGTTTTGCAGTCATTTCCTCAACATGCTGATCTCTCTGAATATTCCCTAAAAATACCATGAAACCCATTATACGTCACATAATTTCATTAAAGCGGTGAAATTTACCTGTTACACGTTAATATTCAATTTTTTTTTCATTTCTATTAAGCATGAGCTGTACACAGCTGGCTCTTAACCACTGGATATTAAGCATCAGGATTTACTGACAGACATTTAACAGTCAAGAAAAGATTGCACTGGATCTGCTAGTTATAAAAGTTATTCCGACTGTATAATTCAGCATTGCTAGACATCTGCTCAGTCCTTTGACTTTTAATAACTCTCAGACTGCACTGTCAGAATTGATAAAGAATATATATATTCTAATATTTCTTGTTCTTCTTTCGGAGATACGCTCATTGTGATCTGTGAATTTTCTCTGTGAAATTAGTGTCAGGTCCGTGTCTGACTTCACTCTCTTGATCAGTTCTAAGTGAGGCAGTGTGAAGAGATCTCAGACATCTTTCAGAAAGACCTTCCCAGTTCCAACCAGGAACAATATGAACCCACCCGTTACTTAATTCTTGACAAAACCATTCTGTTCTCTAGCAAATTAAGGAATCACTTTTTTTTTTCTTCCCCGTGATTGGTAAGAGCAACTATTATTATTATAAAAGATACAAAATAATTTAAACAGAAGAAATTGGTTGCTTCATGTCAAAGGTTTTAAAAACTAGTGACAGAAATCAATCATTACAATGGAAAGAAAATTGCAGCAGAAATACTCCTTCTCCACTTTGGATATGTCAGAGAATAATTTTCCTTTTAATGTGACTTTCTCTGTCTTGATTTTCAGATCCCATGTATTTATTTGTTTGCCTAAAAAGTTATTTATTATGAGTACTGGCCCTATCTGAAGTGCCTATTTTTCTAACTCCATGTCCACTGGATTTCCAGCAAAAAAACCCCAAATGTTTTCTATGAGAAAATTAGGAGAATAGTAATGTATTATCAATCTGTTGAAAAAACAGCCAAGATTTAACATTTTTAAGGTAAAACTGCATTAGTTGACACCGCCCCTAAAATTTCTAAGATGGTTTTCTACAGTAAACATCTTTCAATTCTAATCTCTCTCTGTTTTACCCCAAAGAAAGGGACATGCCTGACTCGACTAAGATGGTTGACTTTTTCCTTTAATCATAATACAGACATAATAAAGACTTTTTCCTTTAATCATAACACAGATTGTTGCTCGTGAGGCATCATCTAGACGTGAATATCGAGCAACAAAATGGCCACGTCTGTTTAGCTTTTATTCTGCAACTCAGAAAATATAGTTAAACTAAAATTAAGGGATGAATGCAAGTCTGTCACTGTTGTGTTTCTGCTGTGGAAGCAGAAAAATCAGAATCATTGAATGGTTTAGGTTGGAAGGGACCTTTCAAGGTCATCTGGTCCAACCCCCCTGAAGGAGGCAGGGACATGTTCAACTATCTCAGGTTGCTCAGAGCCCCAAACAACCTCCCCTGCAATGGTTCCAGGGATGGGGCAGCCACCACCTCTCTGGCCAACCTGGCACAGGGTCCCACCATCCTCTAAAAAATTTCTTTCTAATCAAGATGTCACCTCAGTGCAGGGACTCCTGGATTCCAAGTGTCAGTCCATAACCTGCCCTTAGCATCCAAGCTGGGGATGGAGAGACCTCACAAAGTTGCAGAATATTTAATCTGACCACATCTCAATCTCTTCATTAAAACATGCAGGAGGTAAATACGTATCAAAGCGGCTGATGGTTGATTAATATGCAATAAAGCACATCTCACTTGATGGTTTCTTCCACGGAATGTCAAAATGTAAGGTAAGTTAAAGCACATCGTAGCCACGAAATTAAAAAGAACTACCTAATATCTAGCATGCATGTTATTAAGTAGCACTTGAGATCATCAAACTTTCTATCTAGATATCGTCATATCATATTTTGACACTTAAAATAAGATTACGCAAAAATAAAGAGCATTTGTGCTGTTTATCTTGAGGTTTCAGGGGTGTTTTCTGAGCCTGAATGATGAAACAAAACAGAAAACTGAGGTGATCCCAAACCCACCTCCAGAACTTAAAAAGGCTGGGATGCTGCTAAAGAACATTTTCAGAATTCTTAGGAACTTCTATTATCCCATTTTCAAAAACTAAGCATTATTCAATTGTGGCAAATTATATTATCTTTCCCTAAGTTTAAGTTTTAGTTAAGAGCTAGCTTCTCCAAAGAATTAAATAATTATGTATAAAGTAGCAGTGTTAATGTTAAAAAAAAAATAATTCTGAAATGCTGACAGTTCCCAAACTGAAAGATATTACAGCGTATAAAAATTACGTTGTTGCTTCATATTATCAGTATTTTAATTACAAAACTACCAGGTTAAGGAACTGTTGGATTTACTCAGCTGCCCAGAATACCTGGTCCTGTTACTAACCTGCTTGTTTCAACATGGTAAAATCTGTCTTGTTTAAAACATTGTGTCAGAGTTAGTATTGAATAGTTGGTGTTAGAAAATATTTGTGGAGTCATAAGGCCAGAAGACATTTAAATTATTTTTTTTTAAAGTATTTTACAGTGGTCTAATGTGTTACTTCAAGTTAATTCTATGCATTTTCTAGGTTAAAAACCATCAAGTTAAAGAAAATGGAAAGTAACACAAATTGGTACATTTGGATCTAGTCAGTGCACTTCCACCAAATCTTCACAGAATCATAGAATCATAGAATGTTTGAGGCTGGAAGGGACCTCTAGAGGTCATCTGGTCCAACCTCCCTACACCAGCAGGGACATCTCTACCTAGGGCAGGCTGCTCAGAGCCCCTGTTCAGACAGGCAATTCTTTTCTAAATCATCCATAAAAAGAGGATGAGGATGGGAGCACCCTCAATGATCAGGCTTAATCTGATTTTCATCCTAAAAATACTCATGTCTCACTCTTCCAAGCTTGCATGGAAAGAAAATCCCAAGAAGAGTGGTCTAAGGAACCTCTTCTCAGACCTTCAGCATGTTATCAATGATCCAAACAAGACCTTGGCGAAGAAATCGACATTCATAATTTCAACAATAATGAGACACATGAACTGGAAATCTCCCTCAACCCAGAAAAAAGTCTACTTAGAGAAGGAAGACACAAATTCCCTGCTGGTTGTTGGAACTTCTGGGTTGTTTTCATGGGGAGCCCACGTGGCTATTAATACTGCAGGTTGCATTGAGTCAGAGTCACAAGTCCCTGGAACCACAAACTCAAGGTCTGCCTTCTCCTCCTCACGCTTTTGACTTTAAATGTTTTATTTCGGGCTGTTTTCTTGGCCAAGAGGGGCAACAAATACCAGCCTTTCTAATTAGCACTAACTTTTTGAGAATGAAGTGTCTGAGATAACATCATCGTTATGAGTAACTTGCTTTCAGAACACACCTACGGGTATTCAGTAGATCTGTCTACTTTTGATAACACTGTTACACTTATAATCATGGAAACATTCCAAATTCCTCTCAAAATGTCACAAAGAGCTACTTAGAAAAATATCATTGAAATGAACAGCAACTTAAGAATCGCAATCGTTGATCAAAATGAAAAACACTGATAACATTAACCATCTTTAATGAGCAGAGCTGACATGGAAATTCATAGTTCCTACTGAAAAAATATCTTGATGGAAAAATGTTGTTGAAGCAAAGTTCAGTTCCTTCATTGGAAAATTTCTTTAGTTAAATTTCTTACTTTTAAAGTGAAGAACAGAACTTTAAAGAAAATAAAAATCCCATTTCTGCCCATTATTTTTACTAAATCCAACTGTTTCATCTTACTTCAGTTCAGTGATAACCTGATCTTATTCGAGCTGCACCTTAGATGGACTGTGCCTCAAATGCTTCATAACTCTCATTATTTCTTATGGGGAGGATTTTTATGCTGAACATGAGTCCTTGGGTTAGTGAACAAGAGACTGAAGTGCAACATTGCTAAAATGAACCAAAATGAAACACTTAAGCCAAAAATGGAGCAGCAGCCATGCAAAGATCAGCTCAGAGATGCTCGATGCTGAACTGTGCTTGAAAATGCCTCAAAATCTTCTGGTTTGCAAAAACAACAGTTTTGTTCCTCAGAGCTGGTAAAAATTGTCTAAATAAAGATTGTCACAGATCAGAAAGACTGAGGTTGTAGTACTTTGATGTGTGAGAACAGAAATATATTTAATTTCTCAGCACCCTCGATTTTGATAAATCTACTCCTTGGAAACTGATTCCGATTGGACCCTTCTATTTAATCTTTAATCCAAAATCTTACCCTGGAAATCAGGACATTTTAATGAAAATAAAAACCAGTCCATACAAATGTTACAGACTTCTGTGGTTCTTTTGGATCCATGTGAGTTATGCTGGGTTTTAGATGTTAGGGCACCCACAGCTGAGAAATTTCCAAATAAATCACTGCAATCTACCAGTGTTGTGTGATTCTTAGGAAGCAGGCACTTAAACATATAAAAAACCCTCAAAATCTTTCACCCAATGTGAACTAAACTTTATTCTCAATAGCTCATAGGCTGATAAAAAGCAGTCACGTTGAATTTAGCAATATTATATTTATAACTATTTATATATTAAAATTTTAAAGCATGATACAGGTAGCTGATTATTTGATCTATCTACCTAGCATTGATATATTTTTTTTCTTATCTTAAATTTTTCCTTATCAAGCAGACAAGGGCTAAAATCCATTTTTTTTAACCAAAAGCTAGGGCAGGTTTATGTTGAAGTCAAGAGGCATGATGATAGATTACATAGTCATAGGTGAACTAGATTCAAATAGGAAGTGTAAATATCATGAAAAACACAGTTATATCAAAGAAAATTAACCAAGAAATATCAAGAAATACAAAACCTACTGGAGAACCTCAACAAGGACAGCAACCAACTACCTAAAGTAGTTAGAATATAGATGATATGCAACAATATAGTCT
This sequence comes from Brachypteracias leptosomus, assembly GCA_013401335.1. Taxonomy (NCBI): domain Eukaryota; kingdom Metazoa; phylum Chordata; class Aves; order Coraciiformes; family Brachypteraciidae; genus Brachypteracias; species Brachypteracias leptosomus. Next base: position 46,141 of record VYZX01007676.1, on the reverse strand, counting down.
TACTTTGGGAGTAGAAAGGTAAATAAATGAACAAAATTATATATATGAAATATAGATGATTATTTGCATAAATTACAAATGGTTTATGATTTTGGAGAGGAGCAGAGAGCAGATATCAAGGGGTGTGGAGAAGGCACAGAAGACAGGCATGGAGTGAAGCTCTACTCTGTGCATGCACATATTTTAGAAGATAAAAGGAAAGAGGAGTTTCTTCTGCAAAATTTTTTCCAGAAACATCTTAAAAAGGGAAATCTAGAATGAAGACACATGAAAGCAAATGTAGGGAGTCGATATCTCTTTCCACAAAATATTTCTTCCAATCATAACTAATTAGAGAATGGTCCAAGGCTACTTTTTAGTTATCCAGCTCCCTTATCACTATCTATTAAAATGCATGATTTTGAAGAAAAAACCCTTTTTCTCCTTCCAAGGCGTAATTTGCTTACTAAAACCATTGTGTGGCAATTACCTGCAGGCTAGTTTTGTGTTGAACAAAAATATATATTTATCGTAATTTTAGTGAATTTTTATTTTCACTAAAATAGTGAATTTTTATTTTCACTGAAATATCATGCTTTCCAGGTGTAAGGTTTTGGATTGGGTTTAAACAAGATTAAATAAAAGGGTCCAATCGGAAAATATATTTATATAAGTTGTGAATTTGCCATTTTTCCACTTCACTTGTGATCTTTTTTAATAGTGAAAACAACCTTTTGAGTAAAACCTTTATACATTAGTTAGATACATACTTCCAATTCTCACAAAATACTATTTCCAGGTACAAAAACCCATTTTCTAACCTTGCAGAACTCTTCCTGAGCTCTCCCTGTCTGTCACATCCATCCTGAGAGGGGTACCCACCACAGGAAATAAGGTTCTAAATGAGACACAGCTTCTGTTAATGATATTTCTGCATTATTCTCCAGCCTATTCTTTTTACAGACCCTAATTTCTTTTTGACAGCAACCTCACTTTTAACAGAAATTTCCATTCTTCTTCTAAATTAATATTGCTAATACAGTAAGAATTGAGGGAAGTGTATGAATGCTTCACATTTTTCCCCCTCCTTTACTTTGCACTTCATCTGAAACTATATCTACTAGTCATTTAACTTGGTCATGATTCTTTGGACTTGATTAACTTGAAAAATAGAAAAAAATACTAGATGCTCACAAAAAAAAAAATAAAATAAAGCCCAGCTCATCAACATCAAGTAAGTTTAAGCCTTGTCACCCAAGAGCTGAGTAACAAGTTTATTGGAACGTGTCAGCAAAACCATTTTGTGATCAAAGGATCCTCTACCTTCGGAGATCCTCAGCATGAGAGGCAGCTGTTAATACCTGTTTTAGGTGTCAACTGCAATAACGTGCTACTTTTCTGATGACTTCAGTGGTGCTTAACTCACACGTAGGTGCAACAGGACTAATCCTGCTCTTCTGGCAGCATCACTGGAACGGGGCCAGGCTCACCATCAAAGTCAACCACCATGCAGGGTCATTAGAATGGCTGACCATACCTCAAGGTACAATTTAAACAAGAGTCCCTTTGGATTATCTTTTTCCCCAGCCTCCTTCTCAACAAGTAGCACGCTCTGTTTAATGTGACATTAAAGCCTGAAAACCTCGTCCTGCCCAAATTAAAACCAAGACCTGCTTCTTTATTCCTAAAGGCAGAGTACATATCAATACGTGTATTTTTAAAGCAACAGGATCTGGTGCCAAGACCACTTAATCAGCTGGGTACTGGTGCTGGGTATCTTTAAAAACTTAATTAAAAAATAATGAAAAAGCACATAGCTGGATATTTCCTGCCATTATTTTCACAAAGTATAATTCAAGTTATAATCTTCCTCACTAGACAGGAATGAACAATAATGCAGAGTCTGATTCATCTCAGCTGTTGCTCTTTACGAAGTATGAAGTGTAACTGTTGAAAAGAAAAAAAATCTAAACTTTTATTGGAGAACACAGAGTTCTCTGCATACAGTTACAAACTGCTGCCAGTGCACTCCAACACAATATGCGCATCAGCTTTAACTCATTAAATAACAAAAACCTGAAATAAATGTATGACAGAAAAGGTAGGGACCTGTTTCCTCATTGCCATTACAAAGATAATTGTATTTAATTGTGAATTAACTCGCAGCCCATTACAACAGATAAAATCCTTCTCAATTGAAGAAAAACATTTTCCTTTCAGTCCTTTCAAGCTCATATTCTGCCCGTTTCAATACTTTATTTATAGCAGCTGTATGCCCATGAGTTCCCAGGTCCATTTAATAACTGGAATTAACAAAATAAACATAAACACTAACTGCCTGAGCAAATTCCAGATATCAAACGTGATATTCTGCGCGGACTAAATGGGGAAATGTATTTGCAATTTAAAATATAATTCATCATAATGAAAATGTAAAGCAGTGGTTCTGCTTTATTCGGTGTGGCAGGTTAGGGATCCCTGTGAAGCTACATCGAAGCAAAGAGTAGATTAATAATTTAATTTGGTTCAGAACTGTGCAAGTGGGGCACCGCGAGCTTTTATTCCGTAACCAGCTGCTGACCCTAATATGGATCAACCAATTAGACATCTCTATTTAATTGTTGGGTGACCCATCTAAAACTCACTAGGAATTTTCATTACAAACAAAACTGGGCGGCCTAAAAGGACCCTGGTTTATCCCCCTGGTGGAGACGGTGGGTTGGATAGAGGCACACAAAGGAGCTCAGCAAGCGGAGGAATTGCAAGATCATTTTAGGCTGCGTTCTGTGAAAAGAACATCTTAATATAATGAGCCTTTTTTTTCCGACATCCCTCGGCGAAGCATCAGCCCTCTCAGATAACCCCACACAAAGCAAATACCATCCGTCTGAAGTTACATTTGCTCCTTGTTATCACAACTTATGCCACTTAATTCATTATTCAACGAATTCACTTTCTTGTTTATTAGATGCAAGGTAGCCGCTCATCCCTAAAGGCCATGTATGCAAAAGACTGCTTGTAATCCTGTCACTTCAAACCTCTCCAGGCTTTTACATTGCTGCAGGAATTAGGAAGAAAGAAGCAAACAATTTAGATTTATTCATGCTGATATTAAATCTGCGGATGATAAAGGAAATGAGAGGAATGTTACGGAGCTGACTTAAAGCCCATTGATACAGATCAACAGAGTGTGTTGCTCCCTGTATTTATAAAAGGCAGCACTTTCCCTCCTGTAGTATTAAAAAAAAAAACACCCTAGACTGTATCTTATGTCTTTAAAAGATCTGATTAAAAAATAAATAAAAGTATTTGTTTCTCACGTTCCTTCCCCCCACTGAAAGGTATCTCAGTGCCTTTCCTCAAGTGCATTCAATATATTCAATTTACCATCACTACCAGAATTATCTGCTCAGGTGTTGAACGCCTGTAGTGAACATATTAAAAATCAGTGATCAAATGCCACAGATATCATATTCCAAAATGTTTTAAATATCTTTCCTCACATCATGGACTTTAAGGTGTGTTGCAGCTGATTTTGGTAACTCATAGAATGTGTGTTCTCCAGTGAATTTTTTAATGTGAATTTAGCTAATGATATATTTAATAGATTTAAGAGCACAAAATAAGAGCTTCAACTCTTTTCACACTGCAGTAACAGTCAACGAGATGTTTCAATTTTACTCTGTAACCTTATGCTGTTAGAATCATTAAAATGCAAATGAATTACTGAATTAAACAGACTTTCAGTACACTCTTAGCACAATTAATATTGTATAAAATTATCTGCATAATTATACACACTAACGTTTATATAAGGCATTGTAAAAAGCCACAAATCAGGAACTGGATGTAAAACTGGTAAAGCACTGGAGAACAGGCTTCTGCACATGAAAATGTAATTGGTAGTTTACTGTTGGTACTTTATGTGCCTGCAAATAGACTTGTGCACTTCACATCTCAGTTATTAAAGTATTTTTAAAATAGATTATTTTCCTTAGTGTTAGGACATCGATCTCACGATGCACCATAATGCACCACTCACAAAAGTTCACAGCAATTATTATCTTGATGTTAATTTTGAAGTTAATTTTGAAGTTAAAACTATAATCACTGACCTGGCATTACTTAAACAGCAAAAACAACAACAACAAGAAAAAAAAAAAAACCCTACAAAAAAACTCATTGTGGGTTTACAGCTCAAAAAGAGACTGAATACTCAAAATAAAGCAGCATTTTAAATATAGGCATTTATGACTAAAGTTAGTGCAGTAAAAATTGCTTTTTAAAAACCCTACTTTATACTTCTCTAAGTGTTTTTACAGATTACCACTTTAAAAACCCTTGCCTGTTTCTTATCAATCCTGCTCCTATTGCAGAATAGATGCACTATGTCTGTCAGGATTCAGGGACTGATTCACCCGAATAATTAACCTTTTACTCAGCCATTATGCACGTACAAGATCTACACCTTTCATTCAGTTTAAAATAAAGCAAGTGTAGAAATCACCTTCATAAAATGTAATACAAAATCCGGTTATTTTCTCTATGTCATATAATAGTGTCAGTGGCTGGACTGTGCAGGAATCTGTATTTGCACTCACCTGAAATAATCCTGGGAAATTAGCAGTGAATAATAATAATGAATGGAAACTTTTCTGCCAATATACAGAGAGCCCCAACTTCATCCTTTATTGTGCAATGTTTGCATTTTTGCACGTGGGAGATTTTAAAAGTCACCCAGTGATTTTTATAGTGCAACCGTATGCTAGATAAAGATATTTAAGCTGTCAGTATAAACTGCTTCTGTTTTCATTTTGCATTTAATTTCAATGCCAGACTCAAGGCATAAATTTTTCATCACCTGCAATGCTATGAATAAAAGATTAAAAAAAGAACTGAGAAGAAATTCTAACACATGCGGTGCATGCAGCACATTGTGCAGACACACTGTGCATAACTAGATGTTTAATTTCCATCACTTTTCCCTACGTCAGGAACACTATTATTTGGGTTCATACATCACGCAGCTAATTCCCAGCGTTTCAGCTCCGTGGAATTCAAATTTATCCAGCTCTGGACAATAACCCATTCAACACCCTTGGAATCTGTCGTTGATACACATATTGGTAAATTCACATAGTCCTCCCTTAACATTAAATAGAATATGTCTCTTGCCATCTAGTGTTGGCAAGTTAAGTACTATTGAAATATTTCAACAGGACACATTCTTGCCTCACTTCTTCAACTAGCAGATGAATTACTCTCCTCCTAAGTTCAAAGAAGTAAGAATAACTAAAGATTTCCAAGCTAATTTCAATTCCTCATTAAGGCTCACTTCATATTTTAAGCCGAAGGATGTGATCAATCCCAAGAGGTGAAGTTATGGGCTCACTCTGACAGAATTTTTTATTTAGCACTTAAGAGTGTTTTTAGTAGCACTGTGCATCTCTGGTTTTACTTTATTAACACTCAGAGGGCCTCGGATGAAATTCTGTTTATCTCTCCCCAACAGCCTCTGCTGGATAAAGAAATGTGCTGCGGGATACACCTATTTTTAGCATTTTTTGTATCAGAAAATATTTGAGATTTGCAGTTTGGCAGCAGACTCTCAGGTACGCCATATATACAGTCCAGTCAAAGGTAAAAATTATTTTAATTCTTTTTTTTCTTACTTTTTACAAAAGTAAAAATATTTTTTAATTTTGGGCCAATCTCTGAGGATGTACATCTGTATAACAACCTCTATGCACTTAAAGTAATTTAAGGGGGAAAAAATGACACCATAGACAACTTTAACATAATTATTCATCAAAATATTTTGTAAAAACTTTAGGAAATAACTTCAAACAATAGTTGGTGATGCTGTAGCATCAAGAAGCACTGAGACATCTGTGCAAAGGGAACATGGCACTACTCCAGTGGTACTTTTCAGACTGGGATGAGCACTTTTAATTGGAAAGATGCACTTAATGGACAGTAATGTGATTTATGGCTGCCAGGACTGGTAGGGGGGAAATACAACATTTTACCAGTTGCTTCTCTGACTTGTAGCAAAGCTGGTGCAAGCCACCACTACTGAAGAACTCTTAGAAGGACCATGTATAATAAGTTATCATAATTCACTTGTAACGCTTCTACTGAAAGTTCAAGCAGGTAAAATAAGGTAGAATATGAATATTGAGCTATTTTCACATCCCTTGTAAAGTTTTACATTTGTAGTGGACTGTGGCATACTGGTGGAGCTGCACTCATGACACTCATTTGGATTCATTCTGTATTTTCTCGAAATAAATGAAATTATTTCAGTGTTTCAAGCTGGCAAGGCACAAAATCAGCATTATTTTTAACGGGGCAACACCAACGCCAGTGATGTCATTGTACGTTTAGAGGAGGTGCTGAGGGACATGGGTTAGTGGTGTCCTGGCAGTGCTGGGGGAACAGTTGGACTCCATGATGTTAAAGGTCTCTTCCAACCTAAATGATCCTATGATTCTATTGCCAATCTGCTTCTCAGTGTCTGGCATCATCTCTGCAAGGTGCCAAGTGCTTCAGCCTTCATCCAGCAGAGACTTTTACTTTACTTCTTCAGCTTTACTTCACACTTCTGAAGACCTGAGCTTTCTTTTAACCAAATTTAGCAAATTATAGTCTGCAGAGACCTTAACATGAGCCAGCAGGCAGTGGCAAATGTGGTTAACTGGCATAGCCATTTGAATTTGGAGATTTCCATACATTTTTCCTTTTTCAATTCAATTTGTGACCTTGACAAGATAGGCAGTTGTGTGACAACCTCTTTTTANCAACCCAAACCATTCTATGAATTGCTGTACTTTAAACATCTTTAGGAGTGCAGGATTCAAGGAATTAAAGTAACAGTGGAAACATGAGAAATCTATCCTGTGAAGAATATCTACGATCTATAGTTCTTGACACCATCTTAAATTGAGTGCTTTGAAAATTAATTGTCAGTTAGGCAGTAACACCTCTTTTTCCATGCCACATCCTTAGAGAAACAACTTTTGGACTGTAGGTTCTTTCCAAAATTCACCGAAAAGGTTGGAGTTGAGAAATGGGAGGGGGAAGAGTTGTGAAACTCTTTGTGAAACATTTATGAAGAGGGATGTGAGCAAAGAAAACAGACTTGGACTCAAGACATTTCCTGCTTCTAATCACTTTTCCATCACCCAGACACCTTTTTTTTCCAAAAACAAGATGGTGTGGGGTGACTTTTATAGGTGTATCTACAGATGTAGTCATGATGGGTAGTCCTGTACATGATGTGTCCATCCTCAAACTCAACATGTAGCTCACTGAATGCACATAGACATGTTCCTTCCATGGACTCAGCCATCACCACCACATCCAGAACATGAAACCCACCCAGTTTAATACAAAAGGTAATGAGCTATTGATGACTTTCCACCACATGCTGCGTGCAGTTTGTCTTCTCTTGGAAGACGTTGAGAAAATGAGACCACAGCACACGTTCCCTTGATGGCTGCTACCATGCACCTTCCACGTTGTTTTAATTGCTTTAAGGTGTTACTGATAACTCACTAAATACAGGCACCTGGCTCCTTTATCAGACAGAGTGACGTAAAAATTTGCTTTATTCTCTTATTTGCCCAAGGAAGTTATTTTAATGCTGCTTAAAAACAACATTCAGTTCTGAATTTCCTAAATATGAAAGTTGGAAATTTTAGGAATCTTCTGAGTATTGCTGTGTAAAATTTCATTCTAGATTAAGTTATAAACAGATAAATCTGTAATACTTTTAGAGTGATATTCAATATTGGTGCACAAATAGCTACACATTATTTTTTAATTACAGCATAAGCACTTAATTCCAGAAATGCAGAATATAATGGATCTATAGGCAGTGCTTTATTCATACACATGTTACATCAGCTGGGTTCTCATTTTAAAACAACTGGTAGTTTGCCTCAAAGTTTCTAGGCTAGGTGGGATGAATTTAGGAGGTAATCTGTGATCTCACTGTGAAGAAGAGCCACAGAGCTTCGTGGCTCCTGTCATTTAGAAATGAACCCTTCACAGTGCTCTCCTTCAGTTTACTTTGCTTTTAATTTTTACTTATTCTTAGCACAACTTCAGGAGACTTCCAAGCTCTGGGACTTCAGCAAAACAATTCCATTTCTAAAGCTCCACCCTATTTCATTGCAAAGTTTTACTTAAAACCACTATATAGTGGTAGTTTACCATACATTTTAATATACAATTAATACTAATTTGAGTTGATTATACGAAAGTGCAACATGAAGTGCTAAGGAGTTGATAAAAATCATTTTTCAGCATTCTAAATCTGCTTGCCTACCTACAACTCAAAGATTTTCTTTCTTTCATAATACACTATAATATGGTTACAAGTGCATTGAAATTCATCTTGTTAGAATGGTAGTAATATATCCCACCAGGACTACTGTTCCTAGTAGCAATTTAAAATAATTATTGTGAGACTTGATGCTAGACATCAGGTTTGCAATAGAATTACAATGAGGGAAGTGTATTAGAGACAAAACATTGCTGGAAGAAAACTTCATAATGGCACAATTTGGAACTAAGCCTCAATTTTACAGTAATAGATTCTCTTTATGATGGCACAAAGGAGTAAATGCACTTAGCAAATTTAAATCTATTATTAATCACACTTTGTGGATTGCAGTGCAGAAAGGAGAAAAGAAATTAGCTTTTTAAGTATGTTTCTTATATAAAACAAGTTCTACTATGAAGAACATTTTACAAAAATCTCCTTGTTATAGCTCAGAAATACAGCAAGGATTCATAACTGAGGAGTTAGAGAGGCTCAAAATCTTTCTAAAATAGTTTTTCACGTCTTCACTTCAGATTAGAAGTTGCTCGAGAGGGTGCACTCTGCATCATCAAAACACCTCCACTTCTGGAAACAAAATACCCGACAAGAAAGGTGAAATAAATTTAATATTCATGCTTCCTTACTCTAACCAGTCATCTTAAATGGAGGGAGGTATTTGTACTATCCTTGCTTTAATTATATCACAGTTATTATAGCAAAGCAAAGTATACACATTTAAGGACCTGGTTCACACTTTTACAGACCACTGGATGCTTTCAAAAAGATATTTAAAAGAAAATAACAGAAATTAACCCAATGTGGATATTAGGAAGTTGCTGTGCAGCTGTGGAAAACAACATTTCTTCTGCCATCACTGTGAAAAAACCCAAGTTTTTATAGCCTAACATTGTAATTTTATATCTTACTGAAAACCAATAAATTTGGTGCCTCTTTTATTTCGCGAATCACGTTTTAAATAAAAATTGATATATCAATATATTAGACTGGCAGATGCAGGGCTGTGGGGTTTTTTCTACCACTGATCCTTTCAATAAACTGAATTCTGAGTTCAGATGGAAATAGAACTTCAACTTTTGAGCATCAATCAATGTGATACAGATATCTACCAAAACACCAGTCTACAAAAGCAAATAGGTATTGCAAATGTTTCAAATAACATATTTAGAGGAAATTGGACATTTATTTTATGGTTAATAAAAAAAAATTAAAAATAAAAATTTATTACGTTTAAAAATTAATATCTATTATCTTGGAGAAGGAGATTAAGTTTATATTCACCTATATTTTATCTTGACCATTTAAACCTTGTCTAAATTCACTGATAGGCAGAGTATCTCCTGATCTTTAACTATTTAATTTCCATGCATATCCCAGAAATAAGTGCATCCCCACATGGCAGTTTTCAAAGAATAGAGAGTTTCCAAAGCCAATTTTGGATGAACTAACTAGGATACCAGAAGCACTCTACTCTCAGCAGCACAAGCTTCATGTGGGCTAATTTACTCTGCTTCAGCAAGGAAAATTAGCCCGTGAGGAGTTCCAGACTCCTTAAGTTTCTGGTACCTCATCTATAATATCTCTACTATTTTTGTCCAGCCTGTGGCACAGCTGGAGAAAGGGTCTATGAGACAAAAACCAAGGAATAATTCCATGCCATGTGAATGAACACACATCACCCCACACTCCTTCCATCATCTGCCTGGGGATGCTGCAAACTTATTGAACCAGATGACCCTGCAGAATATTACACACTATAACATTATGAACCAAAGGTTTAATTAGTCAAAAGGGCATCTAAAAGAGAAGAGATGAAGATGAGCAAACCTATTCTTTTTTCCACTTCCACCTACAGAAGAAGACATCACTGAAAGGAAATAAGGGACAGATGGAACTACCTGATCTTTACATCACCTAGAAAATTATTGGCTTCAATAATTACTTTTTCCAAGTCTCAAGGTAGTTAAATCCACCAAAGTGAACAGAAAGAGCTTGAATTTTTCTTTAAAATTATGAACTAACAGGATGATGTGACTCGTGCACATCTGCAGGCTTAAAAGCAATCACACAAAGAGGCAAAAAAATGTCATAAATTAATATTATCTTTAGATAAATTCATCACTTCGTGGGGTCTGGAGCAAACGGACTGTTTCTCATTATCCATATGGCTTCTCAGAGCCCAGCTTAGTTTAAAACAGACCAAATTATTTGGGGATGTTAGAAATCCCAAAAGTTACCTCTTCACTACCTTTTCCTTTCTTTATGCCAGCACATCACTATCAAATGGTAATTTTCTGAACAAAACCAAACAATTCCTATAAATATCCATTTATCATTCTTAAAACAACCAAAAATTTCTTAAAAACTTGGAAATGGCCAGAACTACACACACTAATTGGTGTAGGCAACATTTATCTGGCACAACCCATTCTAAAAGACTCATAGTGTTGCACACAGCAGTAAAAACAGCTCCATGTTCCTATTCTGAAGGATTCCAACAAAACCACTGATGTAAGCCTATTTATTGTCTTCTCCTGGTCCATACACAGTCATTAGCCCGGCGTACAGCACAGGCAATGATAATGCATCTGTGCAATTATAAAGCCATGCCTTATGGCTACTGGATGGAACACATAAGAAGGTCTGTAAGTCTTGCAATAGTCTACATCATTAAAAAGTCCAGCCCCAAAGCACCCTTAAAAAACACCAAGTTGACCACAGCTGGTGCATGATGTTCTAAAGTCAGCCCGTAGTCAAGGATTACACCCATGCTGAGTGTCACACTGGCTCCATGGAGCATCTCTTCATCAAAGGCATCAAAGAATGGCATTTCTCACAGACTTTCATTCTGCTCGCCTCTGAAATATTCTGCCTAATGATCACACAAACTAAAATACTTATTAGAGGGGGGAAAACAAAAGCCTGACAGTTTTCTCGGGGTAATTTATGAATTACGTAATGACATGCTAAAGGACAAGGAAAAAAACACAGAAAATAAAATATACCACCGCAGCAGTTCTCGAGATTGATGAAAACAATTCTGATAGCATGCAACTTTAAAGCCCAACAGCGCAATCTTGAATAATACAGCAGAAAAATGTTCCCGTAGTGTTCACCTGACAAAATCTATTAAAACAAGAGTATATCCTTGAAAGACCATCTCACACAAATTCAAGACTACCAGTGCCACCATGTACTTTTAGGACACTGCTCTGAAATTCCCCCCCTTTTTTTTTTTTTTCTATCTTTTGACCCTGTATTTGAAAAAGAAGCAAATCAAAATTTTGTTTATAAAACAGCTTCTCCAGGATAGGAGCAGCTCTGGCTGTATCTTCTAGACTAGAGACACGTCTCTCCACAACGAATAAAAGGGAGAAGTTTAAGTTAAACCTGGTTTAATAATTTATGTAAGCTTAGCATATGTTGGTTCCACTTGAAATCTCCAACACTGGTTCAATGACAGCACAAATTTCTTTTCCATAATTAAATAATCTTGGGGCAAGTCCAAATTATGTGAAGCGGAGAACCCCACAGAGCAATTTCTGCAGCAAATGTCAGAGGTATTAGGCTCTATATCACTTAGACAAAGAGCTATAATACATGCAGATTATTAATTTCTAATTGGACTAAGAGCAGGACTTTTTTTTGTCTCGCATTATCATAGTTTCCAGTTCTTTAATGTGAAAGTGCATCTGTGCATTTCCCTCAGCACCACCAACCAGGGCATGAGGCAGGACAAGGAGGTTCTGTCACACTGAGTGATGCTCCTATATATATATATACATATGAAAGTTGTAAGCATCACAAAACAGGCACTAAAATTAGTTTGGCTTTGAGGTGAAATAGTGTAAAGCTTGTTTAAACAAGCTCCACATTTGCAAGGAGGAAAGGGGAGAGATTAGTTTTGCCCCTACGTGAACAAGGGTGAAGAATGGATCCATGGAGAATTGCTGGCTACCTATTCAATACCAGCAGATGACTTCATTTCTGAAGTTAAAAAATAGATAGGTTGTGAAATAAGCCATGGGAAGCTTTGCAGGCCTGTGATGCAGTAAATACTGGTTATTTTACCATGCTGACTAGAGAAATGTAAAGGCACACAATGACTCCAACTGGCAATCAGCTTAAAAATTTAAAAGGAAAAATCAGTGAGTCGTTACCATGAAGCTCAAGATCATAACACAACTGACACTAATAGACCAGTAAGATGTTAAAACAACAGATACCGCATGAATAAAACAGCTGTTATTAAAAAAAAAAAAAAAGAGTATGCAAACTAAATATTCCACCCAGGACTGTCGTGCTGTGGGTTTACGTGACCCAACTGTCTTCATACCCAGAGAGATGCTTTGCCTAAAATCAGACTATCCTTCAATGAGGTAAAAACTCCACATCATACTGGCTTTTGCTGAACACTCTTTGTCACAGTGGATCACTGGCCTCTTCCCTTCTGACAGCTACAGAAAATTCTAAATTCTACGTGTTCTTGCCTCTCTTAAGCTATAGAACTTGTACATAACAACACCCCTAAATATATCCACTGTTTTCCTCCTACTCTTATTTTCAGCACCGTGTTCTGCTTATTCTTCTCCAGCATCATTCCCACCCCTGCTGCCATGACTATCTTCTCACAGGCCCTTTCTACCACTCAATGTTCTTCTCCAGAACCTCCTCCTGTATCTGTAATATTTTCTCTCTCCATGTGTTCCCCTTTTTCTTTCACAGTTGCACCTCTAATTTAAAACTTTATCACTCTCAATATCATTTTTTTGTTCCTCCTCTCAGTCCTAGCACTCAATTTTGGTGACTGTCTCAAAACCAGAAATCCCCCTTGTCTATTTTCTTGTGTCTTCTCTACAGTTCTCCCATTAGTACTTCCTCCTGAACTGGAATTATCTTGGAATTTAGTTTAAAAACTTTCTATTGCCTGTAAAAAGACTGTCTCCATTTTCAAACCCACCGTTTTGTGGGTTCCTCCAGCATCCTCTAAATAATTCTTGTTTTTTCACTGTTTTTCATCCAGACTGTTACTTGTTCCTGACATGCTCCATGTGTATTATCACCAAATCTTTCTTTTCAATGTCTATGACTGAAAAAAGTACAAATTTTAGTAGACACAGAATCACAGAATGGTTTGGGTTGGAAGGGACCTCAAAGATCATCCAGTTCCAACCCCCCTGCCATGGCAGGGACACCTCCCACTAGACCAGGTTGCTCAAGCCCCATCCAGCCTGGCCTTGAACACCTCCAGGGACAGAGCAACCACAGCTTCCCTGGGCAACCTGTGCCAGGGTCTCACCACCCTCACAGTGAAAAACTTCTTCCTAATTTCTAATCTAAATCTACTCACATCTTACTGCAAGAGGACTCTCTCTCATGCAGTGATGTTCCCACCGGTCACTCTGCCACTTCATTGCTCAGACAGGTACAAACCTTTTCTACACCAATGGCTCCTTCCAAATTACGGTGTTACAGGTTCTCCTAACCCTTGGGGTAAAGTCTTTTTACTTCTTCACTCTCTCTCAGGTGACAACTGGTGCCTCCTTCCATCTAGCTAGCCTTCTTTAATCCTTTAATTCATGTGCTATTAAGATGCATATCAACCTTTTAATAGCATCAGCAGTGCATCAACCCTTTAGCTAGTCCCTTTCTCACTATGTGAGTAAGAAAGCCACAAATAAGCCCTTTTAATGTTTTCAAAAATGCTTTAAAAAATTATTTCTAAATGCTTTTTAAAACTCAGTTATTTGTAGAATTTCACTGTAAGTGCCAAATGGGGACTGTCTTTGGGAGGCATTGTCTGTTCTGGACTGTAAAGTGCCATGTGTCTGTTTGTTACTCTATAAATGAGCAATAAGATAGAAATAAATACAGCAAAAGAAGTTAAACTTGAGGTGGTTACAACTGAGAAGAGGAAAGTGATGTTGTGTGGGATAAATCTTCAGAATACATCTACTTTTAAGGATACTGCAGCTAGAGAGCTCTGGAGGGATGCTGAGAATCCAGGTTAGCTGGGATATTGGCTCAGCCTGCTTATAGAAACTGAACACATTTGGTCTTGACTGCGGCTGTCTGAAGAAAGACAGATCCTCTAATGATTGAAATTCAAGACCTAAATGGGAAGGACTTAGTATTGGAGTGATGCTGCTGCCTGCCTGACCAGGAGTGGTGACACTGCCTGTGATATGCCAAGGGAGGGCAGGCTGCGAGGATGCTGCAGTAATGGGAGACCCGGGCTGTGGATTGGAAAAATATCACATTGTGACCTGATGATATGACTAAATTTGTAGACATGGTCAGCAATTGATTGATGGAGCAGCCTGTTTAGTGGCCCATGAGAGAAGAAACAACCTTTGACTTTTGAGCACAGCAACAGACTTGATTGGAAAAGCTGTTGTCAAAAATCCACCCTGTAACAGCAGCTACAATGCCCCGGAATTCAAACTTCTTGGGTAAAGCCACAAAATGCTGTGTTTCACCTCAAAAAGCTGTGCTTGACTTTGGCAGTGCTGTATCTCTGCTATGTATGAAGACAAGAAGCTTTAATAACCTCAAGAGAGGTACTCAAGAGAGTTAAATCCTTGTTGGCAGTGCAAAGACAAGGGGCATCTTGTTGGAGGCAGAAAGCTACCGGTCACTTCAGAGAACAGATATGGCAAAAAGAACTTAAAATAATTATATGAGGTGGTAAAAGAAGTTATTGAAATTGAGAAGGTAGAGTTCTGGAAGTTGACAATAGAGAATATCATAAACTGTGGAAGGTGATTTATAAAAACACAGTGATGGAGACCAGAAGAGAGTCTGAGTAACAACCCATGAAAGGCATTAAAAGGCTCTAATACAACGTGCTTTCAAACACATGAGGAGCAGAAATTCTGCTTGAATGTTCCAACGGGGAGAAGACCATCAGAGTGAAAGTGTCACAGCTTTTTTTCTGGGTTTGTTTGTTTTTCCTTCTGAATAAACTATGGAAAACAAGAGAAGGTTCCTGCACTTCAAGCTTTCTTAATAAATGTCTCAGCAGAAAACCTCAAATCTCAAATTGAATGGAAGTAGAAAACATTATGTAACAAAAAAAGGGGGAAAAAAAAAAGATAAGCAGTAAATTGCCAGGACCAAACAGTATTCATGTTATAGTTTCAAAAGAAATCAGGAATATAAGAGCAGGACTATTAATTGTAGTGTGCAACCCGCCATTTAAAGCCACATAATAAAGGATTGGAATGTGGTGAATATGCCACCCATTTTTGAAATGTGCTGCAGAAGAGTATCTGTAACCAGGCAAAGCCTCAAGAGTGCACCAGGCCAGTTAGTGGATACTGAGATAACTTCTGTACACATAGATAAATTGATATACCAGGGAAGAGCTGGCCCACCCCTGGTAAAGCAAAGTCATGTGTGACAAATATATCAACAATCAGGTTTGTAAAGAAAATCTGTTCAATATAGTCCATATGGGTTTTCAAAAGCTTCTGACAGTCTTCTCCTGAAGCCTTGTAAAGAAACCAAGCGGTCATGGTGAAAAAGAAAGGGTGGAGACATGGATAAAGAAGGTTAAAATGTAGGAGATGGGCGTGCAATATAGTCCACATGGGTTTTCAAAAGCTTCTGACAGTCTTCTCCTNCTAATCACACAGAAGATCTTGAGGCTTTAAATAGTTCTGGGAAAATAAAAGTTCAATAATGAGTAGAAATTAGATTAAAAAAAAAAATAAAAGCAGCCTTGGGATTTAGGCATTTAGATTTAACAGGAAAATAAATAAGAGTCTCATACTCTGCAATGGATATAAATCCACAACTTGCTTACATGGAATCATGGAAGCACAGAGTGGTTTGGGTTGGAAGGGACCT
>VYZX01007676.1:3119-29820 GCA_013401335.1 Brachypteracias leptosomus | reverse complement strand
GATGGATGGATGGATGGATGGATGGATGGATGGATGGATGGTCAGCTTGCATGATGCCTGCGAGAGAAACCACATGAACCCTGTTTAATTTGTTCATAAATGATGAGAAAAGGGTGACTGAACTGTGAGGTGACAAAGTTGCTGATGTTACAACACACTTACAAGTAGTGAAGTCAAGAACTGATGTTGCAAATATCAAGAAAGCTCTTATGGCTCTAAACTACTGGGCAATGACTGCNATTAAAAAAAAAAATAAAAGCAGCCTTGGGATTTAGGCATTTAGATTTAACAGGAAAATAAATAAGAGTCTCATACTCTGCAATGGATATAAATCCACAACTTGCTTACATGGAATCATGGAAGCACAGAGTGGTTTGGGTTGGAAGGGACCTCAAAGATCATCCAGTTCCAACCCCCCTGCCATGGCAGGGACACCTCCCACTAGACCTGGTTGCTCAGAGCCCCATCCAACCTGGCCTTGAACACCCCAAGGGAGGTGGCATCCACATGTTGAATACCATACGTATTTCTGGTTCCACCATCCCTCTATCTTAAAGAAACCAAAAGGATACAGTAGAACTGAAGGTACAAAAATGGGTGGGGTTAATTTGGGCTGGAAAAGACACATCAAAGCAGGAGACAAAAGAAGTCCATAACACCTCAAGCAGCATGGAATTAAGGCAGAGAATCCACTTTACAGCATCTCTTCCAACGTAGGAGCTGGTGGACCTCAAGAAGCAGGTTAAAAACAAACCAGAAGGGCTTCTTCTTGTGATGTGAAGCTCTACATGGCTGTGGACACTTAAAGTATACGTGGATACAAGTGGAGAAGAGACAATTTCATAGAAGATAAATAATTAATTACGTATTAAATGCACTTCCCATGTTTAAAGGAAGCCTTGAGCCAAAAGTTGTTGGAAACAGTGAATATTCTGGGGTATTTTGATACAGGTGAACAGTTTTCATTGTAGCAACAAAGTCAGAAAAACTAACTCAGTTTTTAAAAAAGTCTGTTCATTCAGCAAACTACAAACAGGAGACTTTATGTCCTCAGTTTTCACAGCAGAAATGTGCCACTAAGTTTATTATGCAATATCCAAGGTGGCGTCTACTAATGTCTTCTTTATTTTAATACACGGAGAGGTATTTGTACCATCTACTTTGGCTGCTTTAGGCATCTAATTTAGGTTGAGTCAGAATACCTAAAATTAGTGCTACCTACATATAAAGGAGCAGAAGTAAGTGTTTCCAGATGGACCTAAATTAAATGCATAAAGACAGAATCCATAAATATTCCCTCCGGTGTTACTTCTACTTTACCTGGTGTTTGCTACCTATTAATATGGTCAGAAAGAAGAAGAAAAAAAAAAGTCTGAATGCTTCTCACATAAGTACCTACTCAATTATCAAGGAAAAAAAATCCTTACAGTCAAGTATTGGCATTTTTTAATGCCTTCTGTTGACATTTCCATTACAGATCTATCTCAGGGCTAAACTGATTCTGACAACGGCGTTTTATGAGAGAAATAAACTGCACTTTTGTAATTCCTTCACTCCCAATATACTTCCTCATGAGCTAAGTAAATTAGCAGAGTACTTAAAACATCACCTTAAACAAAATCTTTGCCTTAAAATACACAAACCAAACACACCTTTTGTAGAGTATTTTCTTTTCCAGTAACTTTACAGATCATCTGCACCCTTCAGGTTGTTCTGAGGGACATCAATAGCATCATTTACAAGACTTGGATCACATGAAATTATAGAAACGATCCTCCACTTGGCATCTGCCACCATTTCAGCTTAAAACAAAGTGCAGCTTCTCCCCCGTAGCATCCTGATTAAACAAATTAACTATGGCACTGACTGCAAATGTACACACCAGAGTGTAAAAAATGAACAGATACAATGGCCAAGTCTGTATTTAATTTTAATTAAATTTCATTCTGTAGCTCAATTAATCCACAACTCCAAATGTCAGCAGGACTTAGGCAAATGGAATGACATCTGCTGCACTGCACACTGACTATAAAACCTTCACTGCATGCTAGAGCTCTGGAAATGTACCAGAAAAGAAATAATGAAATGTTCTTATTAAATCGATATCGACGTATAGAAGCCTAATTTCAACAGAACACAGGAAAGAGGCCTGGCAGAAAACCTGGGGAAGTTCATTCACTACTCTGGCTAATAATACTGTCTATCCAGAATGGAATGAGGTGGTGTATATTAATAATGATTTACTTACCATGGAATTGTGTCATTTTAACGTGACCTATTAAGGGAGATCTTGTAGCACATTTTGTGACTTTAAAAAAATTAATTTAAAAATCACACCATAAACATTCCACATTATTACTATTATTATTACTACCATGTATTTGCATAGAAGTGTCATCCAGAAGCTTCTGCACATGCTTGAGAGCTGTGGGAAGACATTATTTCTGACACGGGGAAATTGATGCACACTTTTAACGCCATTAAAGTATTTCAATGATAATCTGACATCTAAATATGTTTACGGTGCCAGCCCCATGACAGGTGGATTAGAGTTGAGGAATTTGAGGAACAAGACACTAACAGTGAAAAGTTGAGTTCACAGACTTTGAGTCACGTCACCAAACTGATGATATTCGTCGTAATTTTTCATTTCTTTTTTGTTACT
Organism: Brachypteracias leptosomus; assembly: GCA_013401335.1. NCBI lineage: Eukaryota > Metazoa > Chordata > Aves > Coraciiformes > Brachypteraciidae > Brachypteracias > Brachypteracias leptosomus. The sequence continues at coordinate 27,155 of VYZX01007676.1, read as the reverse complement.
CTATTTTTTTTTGGTTCCAAAAGAACGGCCCCATCTCACCCATCAATTTTTTTTAAAATAACGCTGAATTTCGTGAATTCTCTGTCCTAAGATCTTGGTTCTGCAAATATGAACCAGTCAGATACTGTGTTTACAGGACAGAAGCTGCCATTTATTTTTCAATTTAATGATCTCTGTAATTGTTTCCTCCCCCTATTGATGACCAAGTCATTGAACAAGCTAAAAGCAAAATAGAAGCTGCCATGTTTTTCCTAAAAAAGAAAAATAAATCATTACAAGTCCTTCCAGCACTATTAACTGTGTTTTGTGCATCTCTTGCAAATTTTAGATGGTTGTAAAATTATCAACTGAAGCAAGGAATATACAAAACCATGTACTGAAAATTGAACTTCATTCTTCAAACACTTATTTTCATTCAGGTGAGCAGATTAAACAACTTTAATTAAAGTGCTTACCTATAATAATAAAAATAAAAAAAGAACCTATAAACAGTTTCCAGGACTAAATTCCTAACAAAGAATCCAATTATTTCTACTCCTTTTTTTTCCCCCCAATAAATTTTGAGCTTATTTTATGCCAAATACATTGAAGAGATACATTTAAATTTTAATCACTGCACTAAACAAATCTAAATACGATTACACTAAATTATGATGATTACAATTATATAATTAACTAAAGTACTCTCTAAAGTTCCTTTAATTCATTTTTTCTTTCCTTTAACGTTGCTTTCTCACATTTAAAGAAAATATTTCCCTAAAATATGAACCTACTTTAAAGGCAGCTGTATCTCTTGATATTGTTGAACTTTTCAACAAATTTAGCATCTTGGACTAATAGAATAGCTTAGAATGGCCTAACATTTACAAACCACAGCTTCAAAACATTTTATGTATATACTAACAACAATAAAAAATTGTATTTTTATGACTACATGTAATAATATCTCCAAACATTGTAAAGAAATAACTTAGTAATAATTTATTAACACATACTTAAACATATTCTTAAAACTATAGATCTATGTAAAGTCTTTAACTACACATATTTAATCCTTATAAATATTATTTATATATATAATTTATATATATATATATATATTTATATATAAAAAAATAATTATAAATAAAGACATAATTATCACTTCAGAATTTCCTCTGTGGTGTTCGAAATACATGAATCCCAACAGTCAATGGCAAAACTCGTGTCAGTGATGTTAAGATTTGGTCCCAGATCCCATAAATTTAACTTTCTGATCTATTTCAGCGTAATTCTACTGTCTGTAAATCCACCCCTCACCTCCACAGGCAACATGACAGACAATAGTACTGTATTTTTGCTTTGATGCTCTAATCACTCCTTTTTTGGAAGAAAATTACATGATTTCATGTACCCATCATAGAGCACACATCTGAGCCTGAGAAAAGCACCAGCTTTTAGGTAGAGCATCATGGAAGAGTCCAAGAAATGCTCTCACTGACACTGTTTTGGCAAGGGAAGAGAACACATTTTATTATCTGACTGTTTATTCCGTAATTTTCTTTCCACTGTGGCTTTCCTGCCAAACTCCAGTCAATTTATCCTCAGTATTAAATACTTCCTACATCCCTTTTAAATTTTTTAGTGCGTTGCTTTTCCCTTTTTCTCTTTTTAATCTTTCGACTTCTTGCTTCTAATAATATCTGCAACCACCTCTTTGCAAAGTTCTAGTTCAGAATTGGCTTAGTCACTTTGGAAGTTTTTTTGTTAGTGCTCTCAAGAAGTCATTCTATTGTTAGGAGTTCAAGGATGATTTAATCCGTGAAATTTAAAAGATGTGACATTTTCTAGAGGAACTGAACTAGGGAAGCTTATTGAAAACAAAATGAATGTAATAAGAAATAAAAAGAAAACAAGTATAATAAAAATATGTAACTTCCAGGTCAGGTGCCTACTACCTGTTTCCCTGAATATACAGAAATTCCCCAGCCTGAGCACCTTTGCATCCAAAGGGAATCCAACCCATCCCCCCAGTTTATATAGCTAAGTATCACAGAATCATTTCAGCTGGAAAAGACCTTTAAAATCAAGTCCAATCGTTCCCCCATCCCTGCCAGGGCACCACTAACCCCTGTCCCTCAGCACCACATCTCCACACCTTGGAAACCCCTCCAGGGATGGGGACTCCACCACTGCCCTGCCCAGCCTGGCACAGCCCTTCACAGCCCTGACCAACAACAAATTGTTCCTCAGCTCCAACCTCAACCTCCCCTGGGGCAACTTGAGGCTGTTTCATCTTATCCTGTTCCTTGGGAGAAGAGCCCGACCCCACCTGGCTCCAGCCTCCTGTCAGGGAGTTGTGCAGAGCCAGAAGGTCTCCCCTGAGCCTCCTTTGCTCCAGCCTCAACCCCCCCAGCTCCCTCAGCTGCTCCTCACCACACTCCTGCTCTACACCCTTCCCCAGCTACCCACACGTCTACCCATACCTAAACACTGCCTCCTATAAAATCATAATGGTTGGAACTGTCGATTTGATGGAGCTTACTCTGTTTCCCAAACTGCGAATCAATATTCACACAAAAATGAGTGTGTTACTGGCACAAGCAGCTAAGAGAGTCAACAAAATACTTTCATTTTTACCCGGTGTCGCTACACATAAATAAACATGTTCAGTTATTCAGCCTCCTCTATGACAGTCAACAAGGTTGCTGATTAGTGCCACGCTCCGAGCAGACACTTCAGAAGCGTGCCTGGCTGTTCTCCTACCTAGGAACAAAACCTACCAGCTATCACACAGCAGAAACCTGGATGATATCCACCCACGTAGCTCCAGCCACCTATTAAAGGCTCTGAGAACCACAGAGTCTCTTCAAGCAAATACTCCCAGAGCTTTCCACTTTTGATATCCAAAAAAGCTGCTCCACCACATCCCCTGCTGCTGGTGTCACTGTAAAATTCCAGGTAATGAGGTAAGGGGCACACTTGGGTTCTTTATATGCCAAGGTGAGGAAAATTAATTCTAATGCTCAAAAGATGGGGGGTAGTGGCCACTAAACTCTTCCAGCTGCTCTATGGCACTAGAAGTTGGAAGAAGAATCCTGTTACAAACACAACTACAGAATAGTCACTTTTATGTCATCACTGCAAAAGGGGAATAAAAAAAGGTATAGGAAAAATAAAATATAAATGAGACCAAGGTAATTCTCTGTGATACCTGCAAGAAATAATTTTTCAGGGGAAAAGAAAGGGGTGACATAAAAATAGTTCTGGAAAGAAACATGGAAGAAGTTGATCATCATTATGATGATGCACAGTAGTACCAAGGTCAACCCCCAAAAGAGGTTTCTGGTTTTAATTGTTTAGTTCTGTGGGATAATGACCTGGCTTCTACAGGACAGGGATACAGGGTAATTTATTGCACTTCAGGAGAAAGGTCCAGATATCTGATTGAGAATGGAATAGTTCAGCCAGTAGAGCATGAGACTCTCAATCTCAGGGTCATGGGTTTAAGGCCCATGTTGGGCTCCACGAAAGGTGGTTGGACTTGATGACCTTCAGAGGTCCCTTCCAACCCAATACATTCTATGATCCTATTCTATGTTTATAACTACAAGATTCTTGTGCTGTCTCTGGGAGTGGAGATCTGCTGAGCTGGTGGCCAAACAGCTGAAGGAAGGAGTCTTGTGAAGATAAGACTGCCCTGTTCTGGCTGAACCAACAGAAACAAACATAAATCTTGAATGTCATATGTGCTGCCAACTCTCTTCTTCCTCAGGCCAACATCAAACTCAGCAACATCCCCTCAGCAGAACTTCATCTTTTGTTCTTTATCTGTTTGCTCTTCTCCACCTCAAGTCAGTCAAGGGGGAACCCAGCACTGAGAGAGCTCAGCAAGTGACCCCTACAGGAACTGTCTTCCACAAGAACTCTCTTCAAACTGATCAGCTCCTTGTTTCTTCTCACAAACTAGTCAGTTCCTGGTTGATCTCTCTCTAGCCTCATCCACCACCCCAACCATGATCTGATCACCTGGGGGAAGGCAGGACCTCACACAGGTGGGGCAGGTTCTGCCTCTGGGGCCTGAAACCACTTGGGGAACAAAACATGTTGCTGGGTTGGGACTCATCCATAGGTCAACTCCAACTGAGGCCCAGCACTTCACCATAGTGCCGAAGCANTTTTTCAGGGGAAAAGAAAGGGGTGACATAAAAATAGTTCTGGAAAGAAACATGGAAGAAGTTGATCATCATTATGATGATGCACAGTAGTACCAAGGTCAACCCCCAAAAGAGGTTTCTGGTTTTAATTGTTTAGTTCTGTGGGATAATGACCTGGCTTCTACAGGACAGGGATACAGGGTAATTTATTGCACTTCAGGAGAAAGGTCCAGATATCTGATTGAGAATGGAATAGTTCAGCCAGTAGAGCATGAGACTCTCAATCTCAGGGTCATGGGTTTAAGGCCCATGTTGGGCTCCACGAAAGGTGGTTGGACTTGATGACCTTCAGAGGTCCCTTCCAACCCAATACATTCTATGATCCTATTCTATGTTTATAACTACAAGATTCTTGTGCTGTCTCTGGGAGTGGAGATCTGCTGAGCTGGTGGCCAAACAGCTGAAGGAAGGAGTCTTGTGAAGATAAGACTGCCCTGTTCTGGCTGAACCAACAGAAACAAACATAAATCTTGAATGTCATATGTGCTGCCAACTCTCTTCTTCCTCAGGCCAACATCAAACTCAGCAACATCCCCTCAGCAGAACTTCATCTTTTGTTCTTTATCTGTTTGCTCTTCTCCACCTCAAGTCAGTCAAGGGGGAACCCAGCACTGAGAGAGCTCAGCAAGTGACCCCTACAGGAACTGTCTTCCACAAGAACTCTCTTCAAACTGATCAGCTCCTTGTTTCTTCTCACAAACTAGTCAGTTCCTGGTTGATCTCTCTCTAGCCTCATCCACCACCCCAACCATGATCTGATCACCTGGGGGAAGGCAGGACCTCACACAGGTGGGGCAGGTTCTGCCTCTGGGGCCTGAAACCACTTGGGGAACAAAACATGTTGCTGGGTTGGGACTCATCCATAGGTCAACTCCAACTGAGGCCCAGCACTTCACCATAGTGCCGAAGCAAAGATCTTTGCCTAATTAATGGCATAATTATTATTAAAGTTCACAGCCCTGAATATGGTAATGAGCCTAATGGAGTACATGCTGAACATACATGACTATACCACTCAACTCTCCACCCAAACCATGTTCAGCGTCACCTAGAAGACAGGAACAGATTTGTTTTGGTTTTGTTTTTCCTCCTATTTATCAGAGTGTTTTTAAAAGGTTGCTGTGTCCCAATTGCTTATCTGCAAAAATAATGTCTGGGACACTTAACCACAGGGACGTGATCCATGTATACAAACTAAGATCTAGATGGGGATGTCATGAGCTTGGGTGGCATCACCTCTGGAGACACCTATTTAGCACTTGATTTGCAGCTATGGCCAGAGCTGAAACCCTGGTGCAGGTAGGACACTGGTAAGATGTTTCTCCTCCACCTGACCAAACTCCCTGTGCTGGAAGGCTGGGAAAGTCCCTTTCTGCACCCATCAGCCATGCTTGGGACTTTGCTTCAAGTTGAGCAAGACTTGGTGGCTACATCTTGCAGCCTGTGGGAGACAAAGTGGAGGAAATCTCCCAGTGCCTTCCTTTGATGTGGTCTGTCCACCATGGGGCTGCCACATGCAGTGGAGAAGAGTCAACCTGAGAGGTCCAGCCAGGCACGAGCCATCTGGCTGTATTTCAAGAGCCCATGACAATCTCAAGGGCTTGTAGTGAAAGGACGAGGGGTAATGGGTTCAAACTGGAAGAAGGGAGATTTAAATCAGATGTAATGAAGAAGTTCTTCACTCCGAGGATGGTGAGACACTGGCACAGGTTGCCCAGGGGGTTTGTGGATACTCCATCATTGGAGGACAGGCTGGATGGGACCTTGAGCAACCTGGTCTAGTGGGAAGTGTCTCTGCCATGGCAGGGGGGGTGGAACTAGATGATTTTTAAGGTCCCTTCTAACCTCAACAATTCTGTGATTCTATTTAGGACATAAAAATTACAAAGAGGGTATCTGTCTGGAGAGGGGGCAGAAGACTGAAAGTCCAGCAGAGGGTTGATGAGCTGTCCTCTTCTTCCTTCACCCAAGACAGGGACACCTTCTTGGTAAGAATCATGCCTTCAATATCCAGGATAACTTCTACTAACCATATTTTATTAACTCTGTTACACAGACTTGCTTCTCCATCTGCATCAGGTGGTCCCTGGAACTATGAACTCGATCTCGATGATCTTTCTTTGCAGTTAATTCATTTATCAACAGCAACTCTAAATCTATTTTATCTATTGTTTTAATAAATCCAATAGTTTTAACTTTTACCCTGTCTCAGTACCAGTCCATATCCAGGACTCTGAAACTGGGAACTACCACCTCAGCACAAACCCTTTATCTGAGGTTCTGAGGATGAATTCTCAGTCATACTTTGACTTTGCAATTTTTGGGGCTCTGGCAGGCAAACATCTCTCTCACCCTCAACATGACAGTAAAGTTGGCCTCGTGGACAGGATTACCATGGATAAACTACTGCAGTAAGTGTGCATCATCTCAGGTGGGAACAGAATGGGCTCAAGAATTTTGGAACAAAGTGGTAGAGAGGATAAAACAATGCAGAAAGGAGGGAAGGACTAGACAAGGTAAAGGTGGAGGAGTTGTTTGCAGACTGTCAAAGGCTTGCTTGTCTTGTGTGCAAAAAGAAGTCAAGGAGTTCCTTTCCCCCGAAGGAATTGTGAATGCAGAGTACCTGAAATCTGAAAATTAAGTACTAAAAGCTCCACTGGCTTTTGAGAAGGAAAGCTGGTCAAAATTGGAAACATGGGTAGATACCCTCATGACTCTAAATACAGAAATTAGGGAACTCAAAATTTTATCGTCCTCAGCTGAAGGGTGAAAGAGACAATTACAGGAAAAATTAACTCTTTTGCCAGGCCAGGTACCATCCTCAGCCCCAGATAAACAAATCCAGCAATGAATACGTTGTGCAGATCCCCAAACGTGGGATGGACATCTGGGATGATGATGGCAGGGATGTTCTGGTGGAAGATTCTTATCTCCCTCCAGAGCTCATGCCTATATGACCATTGATTACAGCTGAAGTCACAGATGACAGGGATGGTAATGCTCACTCTGTTCCGTGGTCTCCAGCTGAACTGGCAAAGTTCAGCAAAGGAGCAACATTCTGGACATCTGGAGGAGTCCAAGATGGAACCCTCATGGGTGGGGACACCAAGCTTTATTAGGTGAGGAAGAAGCAGAAGGCTCTTGGTGCCCTGGAATGTTTCTAACCACTGAACCAAGCAATCATAATTGCTCATTAACTGCACGAGCTATCAACTGGACTGGTGGCACAGACCTGCAGGACAAAGGAGATCCCCCTGCCATTAAGACCCCTGCTGGGCTCTCTGATCTTGCAGCCTAAAGACAAGTGATGTATGAGGGATATGTTAAGGAGGTCTCCAATGTTAGCCTCTATTGCCCCAGCAAGATTAACTCCACTTATCTGTGGCCTCTTGGATTGTCTTCACACATACTCATGTTCAGGACCTCATACAAACCACCAGTGTTATGAATGCTGCTGCAGGTCAAGTGTTGTCCCCACATCAGCCAGTCCATGGAACCACCTGGAGTGAGTTTGTGGTAGGAACAGTTGAGTATGGGCACTGCACGGGTTGGGTCGGACAAGCTACAGGGAAAATTACGGAACCCAGACATCAGGTTCATCAGGTCCAGGTTATTAAGAGAGTTTGTGTAGATTTTTTAACAGATACAGGAGCAAAAATGTTGTTAATCATCAGTAAAACCACTGAGGCCCCAAATATAAACCCTGGTCACTGTAAAATGAACTTTACAGGCCACAGTGCCCAAAAATAATTCAAATTCTTTAAGTTTTATAAACTCTTCCATTTTCCTAACAAAGATTCTGCCTCTGTCTGCAAAACCATAATCCCTTTGGAGAACATGATGGCCAAAGGGACCACACAGGGAAATCTCCACCTAGAAGACCAAAACCACACACATGAAATCTGACAGGTAAGAGAACAGATGGGGTGGGAGGGAAACTGGGTGGAGATACGCAGCTTCACATCCCACGGGACATGAGAAAACTCTGAAGCCAACCAGGGAAATCTCAGCCTGAAATCACTGATGTGACACCAAAGATGCAGCAGGTTTTACCCACAGATATTTGGAATTGACATTTCATTCACAAGTTTCAAAACAATAATTTTTCCATAAATGCGACCAAATTATATCAATGTTATATCACCTTGAGTTTATCTGTGAATAGTTTATCTGTGAATCTGAGTAGTTTTCTTACTGCTTTAATGCTTTATTGACATCACCTTCTTCCTTGCCTACTTGTAAACTTGAAAAGTTTCTCAGCAAAAGTTTTTTTTTTGCTGTTTTAAAGCCAAATTACATTCCTCATTTTCCCATCTCCATATCCTGCTAGTGTTACTCTTTTCTCCCCATCCAGAGAGCATCTTGCTGTTTGATTCACAAGGAGTATATCACATCGAAGTGAATTTTCACAGTGGAATCGTGTAAAGAGATACAGTTCAAATGCAACACATTTGGTCTTCGGATAACAGAAAACTTCCCTGACAGCTGTCCTTCTTTAAATATATGTGTGTAAATATGCGTGTGTGCTTACATATGTAGTTTGAAGTCAGCAGAAAGCTATTCAGGAGTGATATCCAATGTCTTAAAATAGTAGTAAAATGAGAGTGTAAAGCTGCACAGTGGAAGAGTCAAAAGGCTCATCAGTATGAGGGAAATTGAAACACCAGCAGCACATGGGGCAGAGCGAAATGATGCCAAAAAAAAGGTGCTAAATTCTGGTTGCCTCTATGACTTCTATCAGTGTTTCTCAGCTTCCATTTCTGCTGTTCACTTTGAGCCTTCTGCTCTGGTTTTAAGAGAGCTTCTTATCGTTGTATCTGCTTAATTTTATAGCTGGGATCTCCTGCGTGTGCTGAGCAGAGTCACCTATTTGTACTCACGGTAGGTCATTATGCAGTTTATCCCAATAAATGGATGTGGAGATGTTAAATGTTCTTGTGCTGCATTGTTTTATTCATGAGAAATTACTTATTCATACCTAAGATAGTGTAACCACATTAATGGACACGGGCTACAGACTATCTAGGAGAAGTATCTACAGACTGACAGAAGTTAAAGAGCTCAAACTGCCAGAGGAAAGATGAGGTGAATTTAATAAAACAATGCAAAGCAAGGAATAAAGAAAAGAGAGTCTGGCCACACCAGCATTTTGGTCTGATATCACAGACTTTTAAAGTTAAATACTTCTTTTAACACATTAGAGCTATGGCCTATATAAAAAGCTGCTGTATTAAGACCTCTGGTCCAATTGTAGAAAAGCTTTTTTCCTATGAAGAAGGCGATGTAAAAAAAAGAATTTATGCAATAATCCATTTTTTATGTGCAGGTTCTGAGGACAAAGAACATCTTCAAAAGCCTCGGTGACCCCAATTCTGCTATCAAAGCCCTGCAGGCAGACCTGTCCCATCCCCACATGGAATTTGTTGGGTTATGAGGATGCCCTACGTGCAGGTATTGGTCAATGTGAATCTGGCTATCAGATAAGAGTCCTCTCCAGTACAAAGGTTCATATATTGAGCTATTATAAAAATTTTTATCAGAATTTTTTTTTTTTTCTGAATAGCTGTTTTTTACTTGAGCAGAAAAGTGTTAATAACATTTATTCTAAGCTTGAAACTGTTGGCTAACCATGCAGAGGAAGCACAAGGGATTGTAAAACACTTACCACACTTTTATGTAACTAAAGTGACCTAAGAAGAGAATGTTTCATATGGAACAAGTAGCTTGCACTGCAGAAGCCATCACTTGTCCTGTAACAATAAAAAATTATTCTCTCTCCAGAGGTGAAACGTCTGAAGAATTTTTCTAACAAAACCAGGTCCAAAAAAAAAAGTCTGAATACAATAAATATGGTCCTGAAGTTGTGCTGGACATGCTACCTGGAATTCACATGCTCCTTTACATCATAAAGCAAGACCTGCTGGAAGAATTATTAAGGGCTTATTAGAATTACTACAAATTCTTCCTAAATAACCACTATTGAGGGTCGATTATGTATCACACACTATGATACATACTGAACAATAGCTGAAAAGTAAAAAAATTACCTTTCTTAAAATTCTATTTCTTTTACTACACTGAAAGTAAGATATCCACAAATACTGACTCCCTTTTAGAGATATAGTTTTTGTGGTGTTGCAGGTAAGGACATCATCAAAGCAAACTCACCTCAAAATTAACAAATAACTATAAAACTATAATCTCAGCCTCTGAAGATGAACCTTGAATTCAAGAACAAAAGTACACTAGAATAAAAATGATGTCAGGAAAAATTGGTCCTTTTATAATTGTGACAAAGGATGTCTCATCAGTAAATATGTAAGTTTTATTAAAATAATGAAGTAAAATTAAGTAAATTTAAAAAGTATTTTCAATCCCTGTTTATACTATTAATAGCACCATGAAACGAACACCCTTAAACCCCGCATTTCATAAAACACATTCAAACGTCTGAGGTATAAAGGTTATTACTCATTTATACCTTATTAGATGCTTCCCTTTCTTCCATAACACCGTTCATCTGGCTTACACTTCATGCTCAAGTCATGCAGATTGGAGCTGACTCTCAATTACACAGAGTCTTTCTCCAAAGATGACAGTCCAAATACAGTAGAGATAAAATACATCAAGGTTTAAAATAGGTCCGTTCAGCCCCACTGCCGCTTCATCACGAAATGATATAATTCACTGATGCCTCTGCCTAGCCTAACATATGTTCTATTCACAGCCTGCGTCACTCTTCATTTGTAATTATTTCCCTTTTTTTCCCCCCATCTTGTAATACTTTGCTTGGCTGAAGACAAATACTGAAAGGAAAAAAAGAGTATCATCATATGATGACCTGTTCCAGGGTGTTAAGTCCCTGTCAGGGTTTGATTTTAACATGGGGTATTGATGACAGTACATCAATTCAGGCATCATGTCCGGAATTAGACTATATTAATTATCACTTGAGTGCAGTATGCATGAAAGTGCTGTTTCATTGACTAAAAGGATTTGACTGAATAAAAATCCATTTCTCATCTGGTTGCTTATGGATAAAGACATTTTTTCTCTTTGCTCTGGATTGTTCTTTATTAAATATGATATTTGTAAGATTGAATAGACTGTCTCATTCAACAACAGACATGAATATTTTTAAACAAAGAATATTAAATCCATTGTTTTGTTGACAACTGCTTAACAACGTACCAAAGTTTACAAATTACATAGAAAGTACAGAGTATATATAATACACATATATATATGTATATAGATACGCATATATATGTATATAGAGAGAGTCTGTACAATGCACATATATATGTATATAGATATGCATATGTATGTATATAGATATGCATATGTATATACAGAGTACATATAATGCACATATATATGTGTATATATATATACAGAATATATATAATGCACATATATATCTATATGTGTATATAGATATACATATGTATGTATGTAGATATGCATATATATATATATATACAGAGTGCACATAATGCACATATATGTGTATATATATATACAGAGTATACATAATGTACATATATATCTATATGTGTATATAGATATGCATATGTATATGCTTGAGATCAAAATACAACTTTAAAACAAAAAGGATTGTGAAAAAACCTAAATATTGTAATAACATGTAAGTGAAAAAATCCTTGTCATTTAATTTCCATTTAGTAAAATGTGTATTTTAACACTTGGAGTTGTTCCTGATTTTTCATTTAATAAAAAATTGAAGCTTAAGATCACTGAAAAAATCGTTAGTGTAACCTAGTTACCCAGAAAAATTCTACTTTATAGCCCTTGCTGTGTAAACTATGAGTTAGCTGCAGAGTAACTGGAAGGAGATCTGAACTTTCAAGTGTAAATATCCACAGAGATCGGTAAACCAGAATATGGTAATATAATTACACTCAAAAATTTACCTCTCCCTGTAATTTTCTTCTTAATTTATCATTTTCATAACCCAGAAAAATGAGTTTCCAAGCCCTCACTTTATGTTAGGTGTGGGCTGCCTCGTGTGTTTGCACTGCCATAAACCATCACTACATTAAGACGTTGCTCATGGTGCCTGAACCTTCTCTACTGCACCAGAGATTATTCCACCCTTTCTACCACCCAGCTGTGATGTTGGGAGACACAGAAGCTAAAAGAGTTGGACTTACTGAGAGCCCTCAACCATTAACAGAAGCTATTGATACATCACATAATTAGAATTATGAATATCTTTATTAGTCACATTTAATTAGTTATGCAACTTGTGTCTATCTACTGATCTATTTGAATTTAGAGTTTTCCTTGGAATCCTGTAATGCTGTCGGTTTTTAAAACCCATGTTATACAATTAAATATCTAAGGAAATGGAAGAAACTAATTCTTAGATTAGAAGGTATCAATAAAGTTTGGGCAGACCTTCCAATTAACAGCATAATAAACATACTGAAATTAAGGAAGACACATGCCCAATGTTTTACATCTTGCTTAGTCACAGCACTCAACCACAATCAGAAATCAGCTCCAGCTAGTTGTAAAGAAACACAAGGATTAAAAATTACAGCCAATCAGAGAGCTACACTAAATTATACCTTATCTGATGTTTCAATAAGCAATGAGTTTCACTAATGATAACTTTCGCTAAAGGGATAAGCTAGAAGATGATGCTGATCATTAAGGAGGCATCAGAAAAGGCATCCACAAATCCCAACGATCTTCCCATCAGCTAGGAGATAATATCTCGTATTGCCAGAGCAGATGATGCTGGGATTTTTTTGCTTGTATATCAGGTAAATTTTATGGAGAATATTAAACTTCAAACAATGCTTTTCTCACTCTTACTGCCCTTGGATCTCATTTTGACTAAAGAACTCCTAGATTGTGGCTGAACCTGAGCATTGCTCAATGTGTTAACAGCTGAAGCAAGGATGCCAGCAGCCAAGAACTTAAAAAATGAACAGAGGTAGAAACTAAAATCTTGGTTTCTTCCAGAGAGATAAAACATGCAAATATGTAGGTCAATGTTTTCATAGCTTCTGAACACCTGAAAGACAAAGAGTTGAGATTGCTTTCCCTTGTAGAGAGGCATGGCACGATAAAGTGCTACAAAGATGACCCGAGGGCTGGAGCACCTCTGCTATGAAGACAGGCTGAGAGAGTTGGGGTTCTTCAGCCTGCAGAAGAGAAGGCTCCGGGAGGACCTTAGAGTGACCTTCCAGTATCTGAAAGGGGCCTACAGGAAGCCAAGGGAGGATCTGTTCACAAGGGTTTGTAGCAAGAGGACGAAGAGCTAGAAAAGGGTAGATTTAGACTGGATATTAGAAAAAAGTTCTTTAATCTGAGGGTGGTTGATACTGGAAGAGGTTTCCCAGAGAGGTGGTGGAGGCCCCATCCCTGGAGACATTCCAGGTCAGGCTTGATGGGACTCTGAGCAGCCTGCCCTAGGTAGAGATGTCCCTGCTTGTGTAGGGAGGTTGGACCAGATGCTCTTTGGAGGTCCCTTCCAACCCAACCCATTCTATGATTCTATAAGTGGCAAATTAATGTGATAACGCTTGCCCTGCCTTCTCCAGTGAAAAATTCATGGCTGATGGGCCTGTAGTAGCAGAAATGAAAGGAACTACTCCTCTCCCTTCTTCTCCTCCACCTCATATCAGGTCTCCACACACCCCAAACCCTTTGCCTCCCACACCTTGCAATTCTCGCGCGTTAAAAGCCAACCGCTCGGTCCTCGCTATAGAACGGCGCCTGCAGAAGAGCATGATGTGAATGAATGGCACCATTCATTCAAGTCAAAAGAGAACCAGGGAGGTTCACTGTACAGGAAAAAAAAAAAAGAGGCTGATTGACATCAGAACGCTGCTTAGGTTATGCAAAACCAGGGAGGCTACAACGTGGGAATGAATGAATGGGAGCTGCGTGCTTGAATGGGTGACTCACCACACCTACACCCCTCAGCGAGGTGCTTGCAAATATCTCAGCAACAGCCTCACTCAAACATCATTATGCCAATGGTTAAACCCCCATCAAACCCCAGGAAACTACAGAGATTATTTTAATGCTTTAAAATGTTATCACGGGCATTATTGTAGAATACTTTTCCTGATTAAATACCAACTGCAATCTGCTACCTCGGAAAATAAAACAAACCTGCCAATAGAGCTCCATGGTTATTTGGATGACTCAGTGATCAAATTAAATCACATTATCTTTGATCTTTTGGTTACAGTGATGTAATCAGGAAACTTTTGATCTGGGAGTAACATCTTTTAGCTTGCAGCTGTCTTCTATGAATATTTGCTACGTATCCATCTTTGTATGTATAATAGAGTCATTGCTTCCTGATGAGGAGTTAACACGTTTTCCTGGCTTTCATGGAGAAAAAGGGGCATGATGTAGAACCAGCAGTTCTATGGAAGCTGAAGGAAGGAGACAATACGGCTTGGGGTAAGAAACAAAAGTAAACATCCATCAAGAAGGGATGAGAGAAAACATCATCTGACTGCTTCAAAATGTCTGAACCCTGCACCATTAGAGTTTGGGGGGGAAAAAAGGATCAAACTAGGAATAAACGAGGCAGCTCAAACCCCATTCTCACAGGACCCTGCACTAGAAAAGGATCTGAACCTGAGGGTAACACACATCAGAATTCCAGGGGCACATAAAGGATCGTGCACTTGAAATGTTAATCATAGAATGGTTGGGGTTGGAAGGAGCCTTTAAAGGTCACCTAGTCCAACCCCCATCATCTCGACTGTGTTACATATACTAATATTGATATTAATATTGCTATTAAATACACAATATAAAGCCAAAGAACTGTTCACCAGATAGATAATGAAAGGGAAAATGTGCCACCTGCCACCTGTGTCCCATCTGCAGCACAGATCTGAGGCCTCTCCTATTAGCAAGGAAAAGTGGAGCTGAGGCACTCCACGTAATTAAATTTTCTTCTGACTTGTTCCCCTTCACCCCAAAGATATTGCCACTTACCTCCCAACATTGTGCACTAGAGGTGAACATTTGAAATTAATGCATCTATAACTGTGCAGAGGAGTTTGTGGGAGGGTGGACACAGAAAAATTTAATATATTGATTACCCCACTCAAACAAAAACTCTTGGTGTGTACGTGGGTCTGTTGTCCACAGTACACTACACATTTTATTTTGTAAGATACACAAATGGCATGTTTTCACGGAATTCAGCTTCATGGCTAGTTTCCTCTCTCATGGTAAAATTACCGTTATTTAAGTTACTGATTTCTGTAGAGGTTGTCTGAATTTTTTCACCACAATTCAAAAATCCCCAAATATTTCTGCAGTGTGCAGGCAGGTTAACAACAACAGTCTGCAGACACCTGTTCCTCTGACATTTCTGACTTGATTGGTGTAGTCTAACAATATAAAACTTGAAGAACAATTAAATTATCTGAAACCTACTCCGCAAGGCATTAGGACACTTTTCATTTCTTTACTGGTTAATGACAGGAAGATGGGGATGACTCTTAAAACAAGAGTAGCACTGTGGGTGGCGAAAGAATATTATTTCTGGAGCTGAAATGTTTAAATCTGCAGTGAACAAGCAATATCAATATCACGACAGAAACTTGAATAAATAAGAAGCCTACATTATGGATGTTTTAAACACCAAAACATAATCTGAGGCTTTATGAAAAGTTTGGGTTAATCATTTTGCAACCCAAAACAGAATTTTAAATTTCTGTCATAAAACTATTTACAAGTTCATACAATTACTCTGATTTTTCCCTAACTAGTTCTAACAAAAATGTACCATTTTACTGCTTCACTAGTAAAATCTTCAAACTTTCTCAAAGTGAAAAAAATAGTTGAATCCGTGATGATTATTCAATAGTTATGAAGATCAGAGCAATCATATAGAAAAGCAAGAACAGAAACTGGTTATTCAAGAACTCATTGTATATTTTTGCATGGTTAGGAGTGATTTAGAAACCTGGGAAATAACTCTAATCTCACACTGAGGTAACCGAGGTGAAATTGCTGCAGCAAGAACGGGTTGAGAAATTAGATATTTTTACCTAAACTATTCCTACAAAGGCTTTGAAAAAGAAAACCCAGAAGGATTTTGAGCATCTTCTACGCAGTTCAAATACTTCCACACTTTCTTCTTTATATATGTATCCCTTATGCATATATATGCCATATATATGCACCTTTATGCATGCACCCTTTATATTCAGATCCTTAGTATGAAATCACTGATCAAATCACACATACCTTAACTAAGGAGCAAGAACCTACAGAATAAGGTAACTCTTGTACAATGGCCTCAACCATCACTCTGTTAACCACTTTATATGTATTTGGTGACCTTTCATTAGCACACATTATTTTTTATTTACTGGTATTCTGCATTGCAGAGAAAATGTGGCAAATATGTTTTGCAGAACATAAAAACAAGGATGCAGCCATCTCCTCAAAGCCTGTGCTGAAGCATCATTATAGGCCAAGATTGTGTTCAAGACTAGGCTGGATGGGGCTTGGAGCGACCAGGTCTAGTGGGAGGTGTCCCTGCCATGGCAGGGGGGTTGGAACTGGATGATCTTTGAGGTCCCTTCCAACCCAAACCAATCTGTGACTCTATGATTATTTTTTATCAGCCCCCATCGCATCTGGCAAGGTCTATATCAAGAAGTTCTTCATAATATGTTTGGTGTTTTTTCTCAATCACAAGTTTCAGCTTCACCAGAGCCAAACATCCACCATTCTTATTCTAAGTAGAGTAGTAAGAGAGTATTAAGGAAGACTTCTCAAAAAACTGGTTTTTTCTATGACCTAATGTTTTCACGGTTCTTTACATTCACGCATCAGACAGTATTGTGCAACAAAAGGTTTTCAATCCGATATTTTTCAATCATACCAGTTTCTACTTTACATTTGAGTAATAAATATCAATTGTCAGTACTGACTGGAAGAATTAACACGTTACTTTGGGAAAAAAATTTATCTTTCTCTTTCAAAAAAGGAAGGACTGCAGAATTGAAGTTTGGCAAAATGTACTGAGATTACATTAATTCATGTAAACTATCGCTCACCACAAGTCTTCACTGGGTTAAAAGCCCAGAGAGTTGTGGTGAATGGGGTTAAATCCAGTTGGTGGCCAGTGTTGATCTCTTCTCCCAAGTAACTAACGACAGGACAAGAGGTGATGGCCTCAAGTTGCACCAGGGCAGGTTGAGGTTGGACATTAGGAAGAAGTTCTTTACTGACAGAGTGGTCAGGCCCTGGCCCAGGCTGCCCAGGGAGGTGGTGGAGTCCCCATCCCTGGAAGGGTTCAACAAACAAGTAGATGTGGTGCTTGGGGACATGGTCTGGGGGTCAGGGAGATGTTGGACAGAGGTTGGACTTGCTGATCCTAGAGGTCCTTTCCAACCTAAATGATTCTATGATTAACCTCCCCTTTCCCAAACCAACTCCTGGAGAGCCAAAACAAGTGGATCTAATGAATAATGTTACAGGCTCAGGCTATGGAGCTGCAAGTGGCACTGCTGCATAATTTTCCATACAGGTGGATAGGGGTTGACATCCATGTTAATCCTGGGATGCCTCGACAGCATTAACACTATTGCCATAATTCATAATACTATTAAGTATAAATAATGGCTATCCCTCTTAAGAGAGATGCAAATTCTCAGTTAACTTACTAAAATGGAACAAGTCATTCCTCAACGTGCCTCCCCCTATTTCCAGACAATATCCCAAGTCCCACAACTTTCTGTTTCTTTCTGTTTCTGCATGCACCCATTGAATGATCTGGAAGAAATATCACAGGAGGAAGGAGCAGCAGTATATTGATGATGCTACAGTGCTACCTATCCGTCACCACCTACAGCTCCATCAATATCACCTACCAGCCAGTCAATGGATGAGAAATCAGATCAGAAATAGAGGGAGCTGCATGAAGGGGAATGAGGAGCATGACAGATGAGCAGATGAGAAGAAGCATTTCAAAGGATTCGCAATGAATGTAGAGTTTCCTTTGCTCTAATGGAGACATACATAATATTGGCCAATTCAATTCATAGATTAGAAGTACTCTTGGATTTCTCCCCGACACTAAGTTTCATCCATTACTAACGCCTTCAATTTCTTGTTGCTAGGAAACTTCTTCAATCCTGGTCCAAGATCACAGGAAAATTCAGGTTGGAAGGGACTTTAGGAGGTCTTTGGTCCAACCTCCTGCTCAAAGCAGGGTCAGCCTTGAGGTCAGACCAGGGTTATTCAAAAATGGTTGAATGAGTCATGTCCTAGCCTTATTATGTCCGTTTCTTGGCTGGGCTATATGCAGTAACTGGACACAACATTTTTGTTCTAGAAACTGGCTAATATAGCTCATTTTTCCTTAACAAGATGCGCATTCTTAGCACGAGGGTTCTTAGCTGGTGTATTCTTAACTCTGAACATCTCCACTTGCTACAGCGGCTTCCCCTAGAGTTTAAGTGATGTTCAAAGTCTGTTCAAATATTAAAAAGGCATGGGCAGCTTACCTGAAAGACTGACTAAAGCTTGACAGTAGTCCTCTGACCTAAAGAAACTCTCACAAAAGGGAAAAAAAGGTTTCTTGGGGTTAGTCTGAGACTGCCAAATGCCTTCCCACAGGAGCTACAGATCATCAGAAATCCCATCACTCCAAGCTGAAAGTTCACTTCTGTCACACCATATTGTTTTAATAATATGTATACTTTTTATATATGTCTATACGAACATTTTCTGTATTTATTGGCATATATATTTTACTATATATAATTTAAACAAGAAAAAAAAACCCCACGAGAACATTACAAATATTCAGGTATTTCACTGAACACACATTTCCATTTGTAAAAGAATGAGAGAAGAAACACATTTATCAGCTTTGTGGACAGAAACAGGACTAAAATGTTCTGCTTTGGGTTTCAAAGCCATGATCTTCAGCATATATAACTTATCTCTCATTTACTTCCAGATAAAAGCTCACATTTAATAGGAAAAAAAAATTTCGTAAACAAAACTTGGAAAAATCTTGCCAGAATTAAGCCAAATTTCCAAAGAGAAGTGTCAGGTCATGAGGATATTTAGAAATAGAGTATCTGGAACATAAAAATGCACATTAAAATATGAGCTTTGCTCTACACTGGAGTCACTCAAATAAAAAACTGTTTCTGTGAAGGTCTAAAATATAAAAATTTGTACTCTAAAATGCACTACCTTAACTTTTTCTTTACATATTTTGGTTTTGCTGTCATGATGTTCTGGATAAAGATTAAAATATTGTGAAAAACTAATGAAATCCTCAAGTATTGACAAGTAATGATATTTAGAGCCAGATTAACATAAATGTCACCTGTACACCTGGTTTATTCACATATTGTATAGAACTACCACTATGGCATCTTCAGCATTTTTGATAAATTTGATGTTATTAGCTGGCATGAATGACAATGAATTTTTATTCATACTTAATTTCTTCATATTTTTATGTGTCTATAATAGTGATAGACTCTATTGCAAAAATAACCACGTGGGTAATAAATCCACTTCCACCGTTATTAAGCATTTTTGTTACTTTTTCTTTATAAGCTTCATTCAGAAAAGATTTAGACTATTTCAACATCTATTGCTAGAGTTTCTTTTGTCTTAAATTAATTAACTAGTTTAATATAACAGGAGTTATGGTCTACTTATATCAACATTTTTACTTCTAATTATGACAACTGATCACTGAGGAAAATATAATTTCAACTGTGGATTATGAAAACTGGAAATAACTCAAATATTGGCTATGGATTTTTTTTGTTTTGTTATAGAGGGAGAACTCAGAATAACAAAAACCTGATTTGATGACATCAAATGGCTTTTAAATGTGCTACGTATCATAAAATGCACCATAAGAAACACATAACATATCCCTTAAGTTTTAATTTATCCTCATTATCATAAAAACCCAGAGCCGATATTGATCTAACTATGAGATTCTGATAGTTTCTGTTGTGATGCAATAAGTCCTATTTATAAAGACAGGATAAGTATCTCTAAAGTTTTCTTAAGATGAGAGATCATATTGTCATGGAATATTGTCATCTTTCAGGTTTTTTTTCTATATATCTACAACAACTAAACTCTAACTTACTTTCCAATACTATGGGTACACCACAGACTCTCCCACCTATCTAATTTTTATGAATTTTTGTATATCTATTGTGTCTTCAGAGTGACAATACAGATTGTACGTCTTGAGTACAGTTTATTTCACTGTGTTACTTTTCTCAGATTTAATTTCGTTTTCAGGCATGACTCAGTGATCTCAATGCATATGAATTTTTAAGGAAATTACAGATTTGAAATTTTGCTACTGGTTTAAATTCATACACCACATTTCCACAGGACTTAATCTCAGCCTCAGAATGCACTTTTTATTTTGTGAGTTCAAGTCAAGGAAAAAAAATAATAATTTTCAATAGTTGAGGACTCTTTCTGAAGAAACAATTTGAACTGTGAATACTTTTATTGGGCCACTACTTCGTTTTGGCAAGGAAATGGACTGGACTGTTTTAATTGGCAGCTGGAAAGCCTGACTCTCCCACGGTGGCATGCTGCCAGAATATTAAAAAAAAAAGAAAAAAAAAGTCCTTGTTTGGGGAAGTGGTGGGAAGGAGTGCATTCCTGTTTCTCAGTCAATGACAAACTCTCCTCCCATCTTCCACCTCTTCATTATCTGCTCAGTTGACGCTACTGGGAAGGCATCTTTTACTAATTGATGATGATAATATTACATAACATTTACAGGTCTCTTTCAGAATTGTGACTTTATTGTTCCATCCCAACAGAATAAATTCAAGGTAAAATTTTACCTTGCTGGCGCTGTTGACAGTGTTTTTGAGTAGCTTAGCAGCCACAAATCAGGACCAATTTTATCCTCCACAAGAAATTAGTATTTTACTGAAGACTAACAGTGAGTTATGGAGAGTTAGCAGAGAGCCAAAAAAAGAAGGACAGCATCTTCCTTATGCTGAAGGTGACAGGTTATGGTATTGCAGGTCTTAAATAAAGTAATTTTATAGTAATTTTGCTACTACAGCTCCAGGTTTCTTCTACTTCCCGCTCCTGGCTAAAGTTCTTCCTGAGTTACTTCAGTCTATTCTGTCCAGCAGTGAAGGTTTTCCCTCCTGGATGCTGGTGGCTCCAGGTCTCCAGATACGTACCTAGGACTAGAATCTCATTTCTCAAGGAGGGCTCAGATTTGCTACTAATACACAAGCCAGATTCCTCAGAGTTTTGCACTCCTACTCACGACTACTAAGATTAACTAAGTAGTAAAACACTCCCTGAATTTGGCAGAGATGATGAGAAAACACAATTGAAACTTTCAAACAATTTCTTTCAGAAACTGTAAGAAACAGGATGATATATATCAGAAATTTCATTTTGGCAAGCGATGTAAGAAATAGTTTGAAACACAGAGCAGAGGACAATGGGTACGAGGGAGACTTGCACTGCTACAATAACTAAAGTATGAGGAAATACCTCTTTAGATTCTGCAATCCTAGGTAGATTTTTGGGCAGAATAGCTTAAAGTAAAGGCTTAACCTTTGCAAATAAAGAAGAAATCAACACTTTGGGTCTACTTGGCATGTTTTCCTCTGTTTGGCCTGAAGGTGAATGGTCAGACCCCATGTAGGATTCACCCAGAGAACTGGGATACTCAGCTCCTACACATCCCTCCACACAGACCCTACTGAAAAGTGGAAGCATCACGTGGAGCAGCATGAAAAGTCTGGATGGCAGGTGTTGAGTGATTAAATATCTCCAGCTGGAAAGNTTTATTATGACAATTTTTCTTCCCTGGAAAATTAATTTCAAGTATGAAAACACAGAACCTGGAAAGCCACAGATGGCTCTGTGAAGAAAGTCAATTACTCCTGGTCACAAGCAAAGTTTTAGTAGGAAATATTTGTTAGGATGGACTTTCCACAAATTTTGGATTTTTTATGTGGTGATAAACCTGTCTCATGACTGACAAAGAGAATATCCCACTTTTTTTCATTTTTTCCCTAACTTCTGTAGAATGCAGGTTCTCAGTCTAAGACCTTGCTTGGCTGTAACCTGGAGAACAAGCCCTTTGCATCCTGACCTACCATGGAAAACTCTGACATGGAAAACTCTGAAAATATATGAATATTGATTTAATTTTAAATTTCCCCTTTGGGACTCCTATGGCTACAGTGGAGGGGCTTTCTCAATACCTTTCAGCTCTGTTCTTATGCTAATTAACAGTAAAACTTGCACTTTGCTTATCAACTGAGTAAAACATTTAACTGTACCTATCTAAGAATTTAACAGTAATTTTGATGGCAATTTAATACTTCTATGGGTGGGTCCTCATGTTAATTTAGGAAAGTAATGGCGATTTAGCTAGATGTCCTAGGACTAGTTTTAATCTGTTTTTCCTGGAGAGTGATAAAAGCAATAATCAGTAGCAGAGGTTTCAATGCAGGCTATAGAATCCTCGTGGGACTTTAGATAAACCCCCAAAAGTTTCTGCAAAGGTCTCCACCAATGCTGCATAGTGCTTAACCAATTAAAGAGTTAAGGCGATCCCAAAATATACTCCTTTTGCTGCTTGAAGTATTGTAAAAAGCTCAACGTGCACATNAGAATACCTATCTGGTATCTATAAATATCTTTAGTAAGTTTTTTTCTCTCTTTTTTTTTTTTTTTTTTTGAAAAACATAAAAAAATTTGGAGTAGCAAGGGTGACCTCCAGTGTGCAATAAGTTTATGTCATTACATCTTATATGTAACAAAATACTTCCTTGGCCTACTATTAATTTCGATCATCCTAGAAAAAACAAATATTTACTTTATTTCTCGTGCACAACGCAGAAATTCAAAACACTGCCTTCTGCTTTGAACCGTGATTTTCAGAAAACATTCTGAGTTTCTCTGTATTATAGGGAACACTCTAACAAATAACTGGCTAAACGGAAAAATCGGAACATTTATTTCTTCCTCCTGTCCAAATGCAGATGAGCACAGCCTGAAATTTTATTCTAGAGTAAGAGCAAATTAAAATTATAAATGTATCACAGAACCTTTTGTGTTTTTTAAGAATACAGGAACATTACAGATTAATAGTGCAACTGATGTGTACACAAGACCTCAACACACACACATTTCATTGCAAACCTGCTCAAATTTGAAAATATTCAGGAATTCAAAGAAGCCAAAACCATCAGAAGAACTTATGTAAAAGATATGTGCATGTATCACAGTAAACTAATCATTTGGTACAGTGCCTAATAAACTCAATAAAAACCTATCAGCTATTCAAGAAAAAGGCAAAACCCATGTTCCAAAAGATAAATTCATTATATCGATGAGTTGTGTCAGGACATCTCTGAATGAAGCCTTTAGTCAATGGGGTGTCTGTAAATGAAAACCTCATCTCAGTGAATTCACAACTAGGAACACTGTTTTTGCATTCTTTCCTATTTCCACCACCAAGTACTCAACTTACATTTCGATGATTAATTTNTTCTGAAAAGCCCTTTCATGGGTTTGGAGGCGAGAATAAAACCAGCAGGGAATATCTTGTTCTTGGCCAGCTCTCCCAGAGACTCAGGAAAAGTCCATACAGACCATAACCTGCTCTCTTTAAGATTTAAAAACCCTGGAGACACATGGTGCATGGACCATTTCCTACCCTAAACTGCTAGGGTAGGAAAGACCTGCTAATCTTCTGATGTTTAGGGGGAATTCAAGGCAACTGTGTCCCTACTTCCTATCAAGAACCCCAAACTTAGGTGATTCTGTTAAAAAA
>VYZX01007673.1:0-46269 GCA_013401335.1 Brachypteracias leptosomus | reverse complement strand
CACCGAGAAATGGAACTGCAGATGAAAGCACCACACTCGCTTCGTACTAATGTATGTCTCAGGCGTGTCTGTATCTCTCAGGCCTCTTACACCACTCATTTTGTCTGTTGCTGACCATGTCCCTCGCAGGATGGTGGAACTGCAGCTCAAGACTCCACACTCAGTTTGTGTTAATAACACATCTCATTCACTCACACATTCACAAACCTCTCACACAACACCAAACAGTGTCTAAGTTAAGCTCATATTCTATCAGGAGATATAAACATTTTCCCCTGGGGTGACACTATATGGTCTTTTGCCACCTCAACCTCCAAGGGACTTTAGGATTACAATGATGTGTGCAAAAAATTAACACTGACCCGTAGTCCAGGGACAAAATTATCTGTTGCCCAGCAATTTGGACAAACCACAACTATTACTGGGCTGCAACTCCCACAGTCCTGACATGAAGAGATAACTGATCCTATTTCCTGAAGTTCTGATATTCTATTTAATGGCTTCCCTGGCATTAAAAGGATACCCTTGCATCCAAAAGATACCAACAAATTTCAGGACAGAATTCCCATGATGGTTCCCACTCTCTTATCTCCTATACCACATATGATTCTCCCAATTCCTTTGATTTCCTGAGTTTGAGTGGGGATTGCCACTTTTTCTGATTACAGATGTGAGCTATAAGCCATAAAAAAACACATACAGTATGACTATTTCCACCATAAATACCCAGAAATACTAAAAAAACCCCAAACAAACCCAAAACCCTAGTATTTGCTCATTTAGGAAATACAAGGAACAGAAGGAATAGGTTAAAAACACTTTCACAAATAATAAGTGATAAGACTTAACCAAATTGCAAGCACAGCACACAATCCAAATTCAAGCCACATAAGTCAATACACCAATGATCCAATTAGCTATGGACCTGAACCCACAGCCTGACCCAAGGTGGGACTCAAACCCACAATCCTGGGACACCTCTTACTTCCAGTAACTCAAGTGGGACTTGAACCCACAGTCTTGGGATACCTCTTACTTTCAGTAATTCAGATGGGACTCGAACCCACAGCCTGACCCAAGGTGGGACTTGAACCCACAATCTTGGGACACCTCTTGCTTCCAGTAACTAGGGTGGGACTCCAACCCACAATCCTAGTCCTGTATATCCTGCATATGCCTTACAGATTTTATACAACATTAGATACCTTACAAATCTTAGAAAATAATATTACTACGGAAAGGTGTTTTTATTCGGTTTACCGTGTTCCAGGGACTTGGCTGCTCCCATGATGATCCAGGGGACCGTGGAGCCTCCATGGAGTAAAGGACTCCAGGGCGCACTTGGAGGGTCCCCGGTCCCAAGGGTCTCGCAGCTGAACAGAGGTCTTCTGGCTGGCTCGCCAGAATGATTCAAAGGAACCAACTCACAGATGGACTGTCAGACAAAGCACCTTTATTACGCGAGCAGGCAGAGCATAGGGTCCGCACCCTACAAAATGCACCTCCACTGGGATAAAATTTCAGCGAGCTTATATAGCAATTTTATCAACCATCTCATACATTTGGTGGTTAACCCCTGATAACCAAGCAGTCTTGTTACATAGCTTTAGCACTCTATTGTATGGTTTCCTAGATGGTGAGGCATACGTGCTTAGAGGCAACCGTCTTGGTACATATCATACCCCTGCAGAGGGGTAGGTCTCTGTAGTTAATCAAACTAAAACATTTCACAAAAGCTCACAGTTATTGCTGATTCATGCTTAGTAAAAGCTCACAGTTATTGCTGATTCATACTTATGCTAAGAATGGCCTAGTTTTGTCAAGCAAACCTTCAAGCCTTTCTTAGCTCTATGCCTTAATTCAAGAAATAACCTGCAATGGCAGGAAGGATACCGACAGAAGTGGTGCGTAGTATCTATATATAATGTTTATACAGGGGAAATGAGCTGTGTGATAGATACTGTCAGTAAACTATTGGAAATTTGCAGAGCTTTCAGGTTGTTTGTGAGATGGGGGAAATAGGGACGTGTGAAGAAGACTGAAGACAACTGAATTGTGAGTTATTGCACCACATGTAAGTCACTCAATTTTTACCCCATCGGGCTGAAATTCAAAGTCTAGTTTCAGAGGGCTAATTTATCCTGGCCTGGTTTCTATTTCTCTGGTATCTACCAAAGTAACTAGCTAAATTAGAAGAGAGACCTGGGACTGGAGTAGCAGGGAAGCTAGGTCAGGAGGGAGGTGCGTGAGCTGGGATCACATTATTCTTCAACCTCACACTTCCTAAGGGCAAGAAGAAGGACACGGGTAACTATAGGCCGGTCAGCCTCACCTCCATTCCTGGGAAGGTGATGGAACAGCTTGTTCTTGCCACCATCTCAAAGCATGTTGAGGAAAGGAAGCTTATCATGAGTAGTCAACATGGATTCAACAAAGGGAAGTTATGCTTGACTGATCTGATAGCCTTTTATGATGGCACAACTGGATGGATAGATGAGGGGAGGGCAGTGGATGTGGTATATCTCAACTTTGGCAAAGCTTTTGGTACTGTTNCCCTTATGAGGAAAGGCTGAGAGAGCTGGATCTCTATAAATACATAAAGGTCAAGTGCCAGGCTCTTAGTGACACCCAGTGATAGGACAAGGGGCAATGGGTACAAGCTGGAGCGTAGGAGGTTTCGGGTAAACATAAGGAAAAACTTCTCCACAGTGAGTGTGACAGAGCACTGGAACAAGCTGCCCAGAGACATTGTGGAGTCTCCTTCTCTGGAGACATTCAAAACCCACCTGAACATGTTTCTGTGTAACCTGATCTAGGTGATCCTGCTCTAACAGGGACGTTGGACTAGATGATCTTTCGAGGTCCCTTACAACCCCTAACGTTCTGTGATTCCATAAGTACTCACTTGGCTAAATGATGTGCTGTTGATTACAAGGCATTCTGAGTGCAGATCACTTGCTAAAATTGTTAAGTGCACATAAAGGAGGTAGATAGTTTAAGTACAGGAGGCTTTACAACCCTGCATGGAGATCTTGCAGAGAAATTCTAATTTGCATTCATTTCTCCTAAAAATATTAATCCCTACAGCCCAGACTTTATATTGCATATTTTCAGAGTACCTAGTGGTGTTCATGGAAGCAGTGCCTTGACAGGGAACCAAGAGGGACTACAGAAAGATTTGGTTCTAGGGAGATATAAGCTATTTTGAACACAATTTTTTGTTCTGAATACATGACTCCTCTTTTGAAGTCCTTTTGGATATCCCAGGAAATATCTTAGAAAACAAGGCCAGAGCTTTTGGACATAGCTTCTACAATTTATTTCAACAAGTAATATCTTAAATAC
Organism: Brachypteracias leptosomus; assembly: GCA_013401335.1. Taxonomy (NCBI): domain Eukaryota; kingdom Metazoa; phylum Chordata; class Aves; order Coraciiformes; family Brachypteraciidae; genus Brachypteracias; species Brachypteracias leptosomus. Next base: position 42,924 of record VYZX01007673.1, on the reverse strand, counting down.
TTCATATTGTTCTGTTTTCACTTGTATCAATTTAAATCTAGAGTTACTACCCTGGAGTTAGCCTAGATTTGCACTGATGTAAGAGTTAAGAATTTGGTACTATTATCTTTTCCCAATCTGTATTAATTGACTGAAACATTCTTACCTCATACTTTTCAGTATGCTTTATCTACACCTCAAGGAAAAAAGTTGTACTTTGACAGAAAGAACTTGCCTCCAGAATTTGGTGGGCAGCTCTGAAGAAGGTCCTGCAGACACAGGTCCCTGTGTCAAGATAGGTGCCCATCAACACTGCAGTGCCCAAGATCTGTTCAACTGCCAGTCCATTACAGCAAGATGGGAAGCTAGATTTGCCCTTTTTGCCCTAACATCTCCATGCTCTTGGTAGTTTTCTCGTCATCTCACTCCTGTTATCCTTTTTTGAAGCCACCACTCTCCAAACACAGTACACAGGGTTTATGCTTTTGTTCCCACCATACTCTTAGCCATGTTGACATTCACTTTCTGTAAGCAGTCCCAGCTTATCCTGTGATTCAGCTTGCTTGAATGGTTTCCCTGCATTCATCATTAACTATGCATTACAAACTTCACAGTGTTTGTGGTAGTGGAGAGAGACCAAAGAAGGGTCTCCCACAAAGCTGTATGCCATTTTTAGACAGTAGAAAATATTATGGATATTATGATATAAAATTAAGTGCACTTCTGTCCATGTACAGCAAAATTTTGACCTGAGTTTGCTCATGCACTTTAGCAGAATGCTTGGAGGAAATTTCTATAAGTGGAGGAAAGAAGAACCTGAATTAAAAATTAGACTACCTTTACAATTTCTACCGGAGTGTAACACTTTCACTGGGCATATCCTCTCTCATCTTTTGATAAAGAGCTTACCAGGACATTTACTAAGCAGTTTAATGTGTTTTAGGGTTGCATTTGAAATGCACACAACTGCGCAACAATATCTTCTAAAATTGTACAGACATTCATCTTGCCAGTAAAAAATAGTATTCATGTAATAGGATGTGAAGGGAGCTGAATCCATTCATTTTCCTTAAAAACATTTTGGAAAGTTTTGTTTTCATAGCATTAAAGAGTTATCTTATCTAAGCTATATGTAAATAATGTATTAAATTAATGTAAAATTCATCCTGGGCTGAAATTTGGCATACAAGCAACAAGCCAAGAAATAAATGTTCTAAGTAAAATAAAACTGCTGAAAAAAAGGCATTTTTTAGAAAATATTTTTACTCTTAATACATGAAAATTATTTTTAAACCTATTATTTATACATCTTAGAGCAGTACAGTGCCTGTGGACTCTGAATGCACAAGGAAGTGTCATTTTGAAGCTTACGGGATTTTACTTAAATATGTTATAGAGCTATGTGTTAATTTTTTGGCTGCCCCACGTGCTCTTCTGTTCTGTGCTTTTAGCTTGATGTGGAAGAAAAGACATTTTCCATCTCCCTGGTTGAGTTATACACTTATGCTGGTATAAATTGCATGTAACTCTATGGAAACCAGAAATGTTACACTTGTGTAACAGAAATTATGAAAAAGAACAAGAGTGCTTAGTGCAGTTTAGTGTTGAAAGCATTCTATGCTTGCGTTGAGAAAATAAATTATAGTGTATTCACAATTAGCTTTAAAGACTGTGGGTCAAGAGTGCAATGTATTTCTCTGTTGGAATTCAAAAGAGCAGCTGTAGAGTATAACATAAATAACAGTGGATATTGATTTCTTTGGGAGTGAAAAAGGAGGATGTATTGACCCTGAAGTTAAATATTGACCCCAGATTTACTTTGGTCTTTTTTTGCTTAAAGGGCCAATAAATCCTGGTATTTGGCAAAAAAAATAAGAGATGAAAAGCAAATTCAGGCTTGACACAAATGTCTTTGATTCTATTAAATTTCTATATGTTTGCCACCTTTTACAGCAAGTACAGAAAGGGGACATTTTCCTCATATTTTGAATGGTATATCAAAATAGGGAAACCTGATTATTACAGCCACTATTTGAGGAGTTCAACAATCTTCAAATTATCAAAGGTATGATAAAATTACAAGTCCAGAAGAACGTTGGAAGCAAATGAAAAAGTTATAAGGCAGATATTTAAGTTTGCAATTTGAAAGTGTTTGGAATTAACTTCTGGAAGAATAATTTTTCAAAATAAAAATTTTACACATATTACATGTCTGAGTTCTCTTCAATTCCCTTCTTTCCTGAACTGTTGCCCTCCAAAGAAGTAAACATTGTTTTCAGTTACTTAGGATTTCTTTCACTGAAACAAAAGCTATTTTTTGGATTTGGTTTTTATTGTTACATATTATATCTTTCTCAAGAACTTTTAATAATATATTTACACATCAATTAGGGGAAAAAACCACAGATCTCCCTTACAACTTCTCCTCTAAAATAAAATTTACAAATTTCCACTTGTAGCTGTAGATTTGTATTATGCCTTCTGCCTCTTAGTTAAAATGTCATTTAGTGCCTGGGTTTTTCTCTCCATGAAAACACATAAAGTTTGTTGTAAAAACTTTAATTTTTAAATTAAGTCTTCTGGGTAAGAACAGCAATTCAATTTAAGCCTCTCACTGTAAACCTCAATGCCCTTGTAAGATTTGTAGCAATGAGCCCAAAACACCTGGTAAGACTCGAGTCCTCTGTCTGCAGATGTGGAATCACAGAAGCCCCTGGCCACATGGCAACTCCCTCCCCTGCATGCTGCTCTGGAACTGAAGACCCTAAAACTCCATGGCTCCATAATAAAATATTTTAGAAATAGTTTTCCATGATTTTGTAACCTATCAAGAAAAGAATGATAGCAGGGAGTATACATTCAGGAAGATTATTATGATGATTGCAGATATTATTATTACTATTATCGTTGTAACTGTAGAAACAAGTTTAATGCTGTGCTAGGGGGTGGTCTAATAAATTTCCCAAGATATAAAAAATGGTAGGTTGTTGCAAGGCATATGTACACCCTACAGATTTAGTAGATTAATGCTCTTAATGGATTTGTCAACTTCTGTATTTAGGTGGGTACGGTAGCATTTTCACCTACTTAACACAGTGATTGCATTGACATTAGGAAAGTAGGGGGTAGGTGCAATGTAGGTAGGTAATATGCTTGTTGTACTCCTGGCTAGTTGCTTATCTTGTCCATGACTACAGTTCTCTGGATGCCTTTCTGCATAGCTTTTCCTCAGCTGTAACAAGCAGATTTAATTTATCAGTTTTCAGTGTTTGTCAAGACATTTATTTTTGCTTATTGCTTTTTGCTTTATTAGGAGGGCAAATATGAATTGCATTGATCACACTTTCACCTTTGTGCAGAAAGTGTCATGGTATTAAGTGGTAAAAAAATCCATTTATCAGAGCTGTTTGCTCCTTACATGGTGCAACCATTGCACATTGGCAAAACCATGTGAAAATCGATTGCCTGAGGAATTCATTCTAAGTCTGCTTTCTATCCAGGAAATTGGATGCTAGTGAGGTGTATATGAGTCAGGGTATGGGCAGAGCTCAGGAGCTGGAAATACTGCAGCACACAGAGAAGGCAGGAGAGAAGAAAAAGTGGAGAGCAGAATGAGAAAACTGAAAGATGGGAGCTGTGTTGGGTCACAGCTTCACAGACAAAAACATCCATTTTGAAAATAAAAGTTCCAGGAAGAGGAGGCAGACACTGAGATGGGTTGGGGGAGGCTGGTTAGGTCAGAGGTTGGAAACAGGGTTTATTGTCTCTGCTATCAAGCCTGCAATATATTAAGGAAAAAGCTCTACCTTTAGCAAGTGATTTTTAGAGGGGCAGTGAGGTGAAAAATAAATCCTAGCCCTGCCAGTCTCTCTCCTTTGGAGGTGATTTAATGCTGTGCCTTGATTTGGCTGAGGGGAAACATGTTTATACCTGGACATAATTTCGCTCCTGTAATTGAACATGTAGCCTGAGGAGATTAGGAATTAATTTACAGCCAGCGGAATTGTGACCATGAGCTACTTCGAGACAGTGCCTGCAGGGATCCGTTCTTCTCTGTTTTGTGTTGTTATCTCAGCCAGGGATTCTTGATATCATCATGGAAAAGGCCAGTCAGCAGTTTGTGCGATTTGCACTCATGGCCATAATTAAATGAGTAGAGCAGGATTCCACATCCATACTGTTTTTTCTGCAATCACTCCATTCTTCCTTATGGCCATCTTCATTTTAGAGGTCATATTCCAAATAAGGGGCCTATGTAACTGCTAAGTTTCCAGCACAAATAGAAACACCATCAGCTCTTCTTTCACATGCACACAAGTATTTTAAATTCCAAATACTGTCCTCAGATAGACTTTTCAGTTGGAAAAGAAGCAAATTCTTTATTAGAATCCTTCTTAATGAAGGCAACAGAAGCCATGCCACTAAACCCAGTGAAGGGTGGTAAAGGTCTGTGTATTAATTGGAGGCATTTCGTTGCAGCATTCCAGCTGGAACATGTAACAAAGTCTGTAGATACAACTACATCTGCATTTTAATGCTAACAAATCACAGTCTTTATAACTTTGAGAAAGTTTTGCTTTTCCACATGAAGTTAAGCATACTTGTTCATTGCCTGGAGGCAATTTTTTTTTCCTTCTGAAAGCCTCATCAAAAGTAACTCTGTATTTTTCCCTAACAGAAAAATATAAATACAAGTTTTATACCATCAAATATGTTTTTTCCACCAGTGCTCTGTATGACTTCACCATGTCCCCAGTGTGTTACTCTGAAGTACAGTTGTTAACTGCTGGCAGTATCAGAACCTACCATGCTCACAGCACCAGATGAGATCATGTTGTCCTTTGAAATAAATGTATCTCAAAAGCCACAAAGCATGTTATTATTATTTTTTCTACCTACCAGTTAACATAACACCATTACTACAGTCACTAACACCTAAATACTGTGTTAGAGTATAGAGAATAGAGAATGCTAGGGGAAATACAGACTTTGAGTGTGTTACCTTTTTTCCTCCTTTCAGTCAAATTTAATTTGAATTAAGACTAAAAATTGTGTATATTGATCATCAGTTTATACACAGCTCTCTTGTTTCAGACAGTTATTTAAAAGCACCAGCACTTATTGGTTTTTGTTCTGGTTTGAGTTAAGCTCTAGATATGTCATTAAATCTAATAGTCTATGGGATGTTGGACCCTCTGGTGGTGTGATATTCTGACTGCATTGCTATGGCTGGACCTTAAACTGTTGCAAATTCATTATTTTTCTTAAAATTTGCCATGCTGGTTCTTCAGTTCTGTTCATAATATTTGCCTAACATACAGTTCAGATACTCAGCAGTCTATGCTTAGCCTATGTTGTGGTTGGGCTTTTTGTATCCTTTCAATTAAGATATTTACTGTTTAATCACTGTAGGACATTGTTTGGTAATACTATATAATTAAATGGTGATGGTTGTTGAAGTGTATAATTAGGGTTTCTGACAATTCATTGTGAATCTCTGATCTAGTGTGAAGAAGAATAAAGCCAGAGAGAAAATGCTGACTGGGTTATATAAATAAGATATTATGGTCAGGTTGAAAATGAGAGTTCTCCTCTCCTTTAATGAAAGGCTTTGTGTACATTACATAGAATAAAGTGTTTTGTAGCCTGAAAGCTTTCTAGAGATAATAGCATTGGCCCTCTGAGGCTCTTTATTATGTCAGAAGTGGGATTTGGATTTATGTGAAGTGGCTGCTGCCTCTGACAGACTCAGTCTGGTGGAGGAGAGTTTTCCCAGTCTACTCTGCCAGAGCTTCAGGCTGCAACCTGTGGATCATCAAGGGTGGGGGTTTTCCAAGGTATCCCAGAGAAGGAAACTCTCCATTTCCACAGAAATATCCTGGGCTCTTGGGACAGAGTGCCCTGCTCCAGATTCAGGAGACATGCTGAGCCCTCCAACCATCAGGTTGCTCAGAGCCCTGTCCAGCCTGACCCTGAATGTTTCCAGGGATGGGGCCACTACCCCCTCTCTGAGCAACCTGTTCCCGTGTTCCACCACCCTCATTGTAAACAATTTCTTCCTTATATCTAGTGTAAATGTACTCTCTTTTAGTTTAAAACCATTATCCCTTGTCATATCGCAACTGACTCTGCTAAAAAGATTGTCCCCATCTTTCTCATAACCTTCCTTTAAGTACTGAAAGGCCACAATAAGCTCTCTCTGGAGCCTTCTCTTCCCCAGGCTGAACAACCCCAACTTCCAGCTTTTCCTCATAGGAGAGGTGTTCCAACCCTCTGATCATTTTTGTGGTCCTCCTCTGGACCTGCTCCAACAGGTCCATGTCTTTCTTGTGCTGAGGACTCCAGAGCTGGATGCAGTACTCCAGGTGAGGTCTTACTAGAGCAGAGTAGAGGGGCAGAATCACCTCCTTTGACCCACTGGCCACACTTCTTTTGATGCACCTCAGGATGCAGTTGGCTTTCTGGGCTGTGCTTGCACATTGTTGGCTCATGTTGAGCTTTTCATCTACCAGTACCCCCGAGTCCTTGTCCACAGGGCTGCTCTCAATCACTTCATCCCCAAGCTGGTATGAAACCAGGGGTTGCCTCAACCCAAGTGCAGGACCTTGCACTTGGAAATAAAGGGGCATTAGGGTGAAAAAGAAATCCCACAGTGTGAAGCTCAGGATAAAATCATAGGCACTGGCCCCAGCAGGAATCATGCAGCAATTTTTAGGCATAAACTCTCAGAACAGGCTTCTGAGGTGTGTTTTTTCCTCTTCAGAGGATATTCATACAAGCTGCTAGCTATGTAATGGGGTGATCAGGTGATGCAGGACACTGTGAAAAACTGCGAGGATAGAGTGGTTAGTTGTTGGTCCATTTATTTATTAATTCATGAAGAAAGGAGCTATGTGTCTTGCAGTGTTTATTTGAAATACAGAGTGGCTATTCCATCCCCTGTTTTGCAGTAATGTTTCATGATTTTCCATCTGGCATAGGAAAACTGGCACAAGTTAGGTGAGTACTTACCCACCACATAGATTTCAAGTTTTGCTTCATTTGCTTCCTAGTAAATAACCAGAAACCCTGTCAAAATAAGCATAGCTTGCATTTGTCCCTATTTGATTGCAAAACTAGTAAATTCTGGCACAAATGATAGTGTTTGAATGCTAAAGATTTTTCCAATAGCATCATAAAAATCTGACAATGAAGTTAAGTAAGCTGTAGCAATCCACCTGCCTACAAGCCAGTGCTGCACTACCTGGGCAAGCAGGACTGGTGTCATTGCAGGCACAGGGCTTGCAAAGACTTCAGATGTGGGAGAAAGGCTGGCACTCATGTTTCCCCTAGGGCTGAGTGGAAAGGAAATTATGGCAAGAGATTGAGAGAGGAGTGAAGAATGGGGTGGCAGTGAACACAATTCGATAGTATCACCCTGTTTTATAATGTACAATAAAAGGCTTTGGTTTGTCTGGTCAAGAGCTCTTCCACACAAATCCCTGGGGTTGGATGTATACACATGAGGGAGCTGTGGTGGCTCAGTTTGAATGAAGGCAACAGCATGGCTTTCCCAAATGTGTCACTTCACAACTGCAACGTAAGGGCTTGATGCTCTCCTGCAGATAGGTCATGCAATAACTGTGACATTTGCACATTTAGCCACACTTACCTTCAGGAAGGGTTGCCCAGCAGCGTTTAGGTCACAGAGCTGAAGAGGAGCTGGGGCACCGTGCAGCAGCTGCTCAGAGAAGTTACAGTACATGCTATACATCCCATGTCTGCAACCTCATGCTAAATGCCCATCCAATAACTTGGGGAGGGGCATGGACCTTTATGCATTGACTAGGAAAAATGTAGGGCGTCTGTTTACACTTAGCTCAAGTTATAGCCTTTAGAGTGTACAAATATAATCTGAACTGAAGGAAGGAGATTTATCTCAAAATAATAATTTTAAAAAGCACAAACCAGACTCAGATTTTACCATGTATAACCATTATAAAGAACAATTGTTTTCTGAGGTGGGTTAGTCATATGAAACTGCTGAATTATCAGATTTGCTGACTGCAGCAAAACCATTCATGAGTGATCACAGGAATTGTTTTCATGAAAGATAGGTTAATAACCTGTAACAGCACACAAAAGAGAAAACAAAAATCTCAATTTGAATTTTGTGGCTGGGTGTATCCAGTAATCTCAAAACTTATTGTTGGCAAAGATGTGTCTTATTTCGATTTGAGTGATCTAATATAATACGCTGGGTTTGTGTCAGTACAAAAGCTTCTCTGTAAAAAACATGAACATACTTATATTTTTCTATATATTTGAACATAAATATGTGTGTATATATGTACATGCTTATATTCCTGAATTTTAAAGATGGGTTCCTCATGGGATCATCTACTTTTGCTAGTGAGACAGGCACCCACTGGGAGCTTGTTGCAATTCTGCGTGGTTAAGTACCTCTCAGTATTTGATTCCTACCTACATATTGAGTCATAGAATGGTTTGGGTTGGAAGAGATCTTAAAGATTTAGTTCCAACCCTCCTGCCATGGGCAGGGACACCTTCTCATGGCAGGGGGTTGGAACTAGATGGACATAGTTTGCTCAAGCCCCTTTACTTATAAATATTAGATCTACTTGTCATCACTTTTGAAAACATTAGTTTTGAGAAATTTATCATTTGATGACTGAAAATTAGGCTTGCAGTCTTCTTTCTGAAATTCAATGTATGTTATCTTTTTTCAGTGAATCACACTGGGGAAAACCACTCTTAACTAATGTGTGTATTTTCGTTTCCTGCACTACATTTCTTCAATCATCTTATCAATACATTTTTTGTCAGGATTAAGAAAGGAACCTTGCATCTTTGTCAATACTGATTTGCTAGCAGAAATATTAGGAGGCCACCTAAGATCCTCCAGCAAGAGCCAAGAAAAGGACACAGAGGCAAATACATTTAAAATAATTATTCAGAAAAATAAAAAAAGTGTGCATATCATATTCGAGTGTTCAAAGACATGCTCCCAAAGTGTGATGTAGTTAAGGAGTCAGGCACTTAGTAAAGTGGTTACTCCATGTCAAAGAGCAAAGATATTTAGTCTCCCATAAAAAAACAAGGAACAACAACAACCAAAAAAACTCCCAAAACAACAGCAAAACCCCCCCCCAACATCAACAACAACAAAAAACAAACAAGTTAACTAACTAACAATAAAACAACAAAAAACCCCAGCTCCTCCCCTACTGAAACCTCTGCTTATCTGGAGCCCAAAAGGAATCTGCAGATGTATACCCCCTGCGTGAGAACAAAGTCTTCAGTCACTGGAATGCAAAGCCTGGTAACAGGGGGATGTCTCACTTGCATATTTTTTGTGACCATCTTGGTTTGCAGAGAAGGGGATCCCGAAAGCATGTGAGCCAGCAGGATGTCTTTATAGTAGGTCACTGTCTGTTTGGCCAGATGTCTTCCCAACAGTGAGATAGAAAAAACAGAGCTCTTGTTAAAATAAGCCAGGGAAAGGAATGGAAAAAAGCATGTGTCCAGCAAAACAAGGCACATTGTGTCCCATCTGACATTTATTAAATGTTGATCAAATCAGCAGTGAGAAATGCACATTATGCAGAAGTTACTCTGGTTCCCTGGGTTTACAAATTAGTGACAAATATCTGGGAACAGACCAACATTGAAAGCATGTACAGGACAGAGAGGAGTGTGCTGCACCACGAGAAACAATAACAAATGAAGAGCTGACTTCAGCTGAGAACCCCCTTTGGCAGGTTTTACATATGTTCTATTGATGGAATGGGAGTATAGGATCTTTCTCTGTACATATACTCTACAGCTTTCTAGATAAGAGGTTACACATCTCCTGGAAGAAACTGCATTTTTTGTAAGCCCTGAAAGTAAGCAGTTGAGTACATAAAAATGGGGAAGTTTAATCAAATTAATGTCCAAGCACGGGCTACTTCAAGCCTTGACTCAGCTTTTGTGATAAACCTGTATGATTTTTATGCCAACCTGCTGGGTTTTGTGTAATCACAGTGAGCATTTGAAATTGTTTGCCATCTGTTGTTGCTTAATGTTTTGGTTATCGTGTCTTTTTGGAGTCACAGCACAGACTAAATGTGTCTCCTGTATCAGAACGAGCTTATTTGGGCTTGTCCTTAAATAAGGTAGAGGGGAAGGGCAACAGAGCAAGTTGAAGCTTGTCCTTAAACAGGGTAGTGGAGAAGAGCAACGGGGCAAGTTGAAGCCAGGCTCCATACTTGAGGAGGCTGTAGAGCTCTGATTACACTTGAATTCATCCTCATACAAAGAGTGTTGCTTTCCTAGCTTTTACCTTTCCTCATAGCCTGGATTATTTAACTACACAAAAAGACGTCAGACTGAGACTTCCAGATCTTTTCTTCTTAGGAATCCTTATATTGTAATAAATATAAACTACAATATATTGTAAACTAGGAAGTCAGCTGTTACTAGAAACCGAGTTAAAAGCTATGTATTTGCAATAAAGAGTAAATTTAATAGCTTCTTTGCAAAGGAAAACAAAAGATCCTGTTAGAGCTCCATGGCTTTTTTACTCCAGCCCTGGGCCTGTAACACATTAGATGAGGGTGGTGGGGGTTCAATGGCAGTCGGATGCAGTTTTAAGCTGTCAGGAAGAAAACATCAGCAAGCAATGCAATACAGAGGTCGAGCCCAGCTTATTTAATGGAATCGCTCTAGCCTGTATGATCACTTTATTATGCTGTGTTTATGTTATTGATATCAACAGCACTGGACTGTTAAAAGATGGAAAGATCTCACTTCTGTTAGGGTGCTGTTCTAATGTCAGTTTGAGATATGCTGAAACTAAAAGTTCTGAAAAGCCAAAGTGCTGCTTTATTGAACCAGTGATAGGACTGAGTCAAGTGAAAGAAGATCTGTGTGAAGCACTGAAACATATATAATGCTAGAAGCTGAACTGCAATACAGTGACATCAGTGTCATTTCAGCTCATTACACTACACAGGAAGCTGAAATATGATAATAGAAAGCAGGTCATGTCATAAAATGAGTAATCTTAATATGAGACTGTAATCAAGTCAAATTTTCCTATGTGAAGTTGTTGCTAAAGGTTTTGTTTTTATTTCTGCCTTTCTCTGTGCTTCATACCTCTGCAGTCTATCAGTCTTACCAGTTATTGATCCAGTCCTCCTTCCACATTAAAATAGGGAGGATCAAGATTTCTGTTATCTCTGTGTTTAGAAGGTGAATGTGATATGCTTTGTGTCCCAGGCTTCTCATGTTTTTTGATGTGTGGGATGTTCAAAAACTTAAAGGATTGGAATCTGAATTTTAAACACTTTGGAAGAGGAACCTTGCATTCAGTGCACTGGGGCTCAGTGAGCCCATTAGTACTAGCTAACAGCAGCAAACTGATGCTCCAGACACCACAAGTTCCCACTGTGAAATAATTTCAGTCTCTGAATACCTACTGCAAAGCCTTAGAAAACTGTACTTTCTCTCTCCAGCTTTTTCAGCAAGCAGAACTTCCCCACTACCAAACTCCTTGAGACTATCAACCAAACAAAGAAAACCCATCCTCACATCAGTATCCATACAAGCAAACCTGGCTATTCAATTCTGGATCCTTCACCTTTTCTTTTGTGGTGAAGGAGTTGTCAGCTTTCCAAATAAAAGTGACCAATAAGTGGGATATGCAACTGCCCATCTCTGTGCCAGCTCCCTTCTTTCCCACCTGCACAGGCAGGAGGCAAGCTTTTCCCATTGGTATGTCAGTCACATGTACTCCATGAACCCATGGGAAGTGGCCCATGCTTGTGTCTTAAAAAATCAAAAGTAAAAAACTGCTCTGCAGAAGTTTGTGAGTTGGGAAAAGTAAAATCAGCTGTTGGTTAGGCCTCGGAGTAAATATGTTACTCATAAAAACTGTGGAGCAAGTTTTGATTAGTAATCTGGTACATAGAATTTATTAGAGCTTAAACCATTCCTGTGGAATTCCCCTAATAGTACACAAACACAGTCAAAACAATTTTTTTTTTAAAAGTCAAATCAAAGAAATATATTTTCTGACAGGCACAGAAAGCTCATTAATCCTGGCCTGCTTAAAGCACATTGGAAGGAGAGTTAAATCCTATCCATTCATTCCAGCACAGTGGTCCAGTTTTTATGGTTTTACATGTTTGTGTTTCTGATTAATTTCTTGGTAACTTAATCAACACTCTTAAGCTGTTTCTGAGGAACACATAGTAAAAAGAGAAATAATGCTTCCATAATAGACTCAAAGATATCAAACAATTCTGCAAAAAGCTCAAATATAAACTAGTAAAGACCTGATTTCTCTCATCAACTTGAGTCCACAAGGGGAAATTTACCAGCATTTTTCTGTTGGTATAAATGTACTGCTAGCTTTACCAGTATAGCATCTATTTTTTCCTGTGGTAATAGTATTCTCCAAAGCCCCCTAAAAATAACAAAAAATGTCTCTCTCATTATGGAAAGTGTTCTCGTGGTAACTATTTGTGGTCATGGTTACAAAGCAGGACCAGTACTCCTCCCAGGTTTTCACAATGCTATTTTATTTCTGTATTTTCCTTCTGCCAGAGCATTTACTGTCTCTTATTGCCCCCATAAGGAGACTGAATGCTAAGAAAGAGCTGCTGTGACTTGATGCCTGGCAGAGGAGAAACTAATAAACATTTGACTTCAAAAGCTCACCATAGTCTTTTTAGCACAAACAGAAAATAGTCCTCTCTCTCAGGAAAGCCATGGATTTTCCAGTGAAGCAGAACCTACTTCTCTCCCACGTGCTAAAATCCCAAAGTGATTGCGTCACTAAGTTGATGCTTTAACGACTGTGGAAGCTATCCTGGCAGAATAGGCAAATAGGCACCCATATATCATCTGCTAGATAAATAATTTGTTGTTTAGAAAATGGACGAGAGGAAATGGGGAGATAAAACCAACAATGTACTCTTTACCATTTAAAAAAAAATTTTAAATCTTCTTTTACAGGTATTCAGGAGGGGACTCAATGTACCAAATGTAAAAATAACTGGGCACTGAAGTTTTCCATCATCTTATTATATGTTTTATGTGCCCTGTTAACAATCACAGTAGCCATTTTGGGATACAAAGGTATGTATGCATCAAGTCAAACATTTCAGCCAAGTATCCAAGCACATATCCACATATTAGATAGATAGGCAATTTATCATGTTTCACCTTAAATATAAATACCTTGGCAATGTTGTCTTTTTATACATGCATAACGATAAACTGCAACCCTAGAATTTCACTTTTATGATTTTCACAAATTACGGAGTTTTAAAACTAGATTAACCATTTGAAAGAAAAGAAAAAAGAGCAAAATGATCATTCATCCACCATGAAGAGGTGCTAACTGGAAAACTCAAAGCTCTGTAATGAGGTCTCTTGATTTCACACAGACCTCTTTTACATGTATCGCCCCTTTCCAGAATAAGTGTCCTTCTTAATGGGAGAGCCAGGAATAGACTTACTGATATAATATTTATCAAAGGAACAAAGTGTTGGTTCAATATTACTTTGAAATATCTAGAAGAAAGATTGAACCAGGAGATGCCAATGAGTAGACATGAGTATGACTCTGAGAATAGCTTCAAAACCTCTCCAAGAAGCTGGGTAAATATTCATGTGATTAGCATGCAGTGTGTCTTCTGCCACCAGCAGCTGCACTCCTAACAGAGCTGACATCACTTCTGGGCCTTTGCCAGTGAAAGAAAAGGAAATTGTAGAAATAGAAAGGGATAAATACTTATTTAGGAGGATTTGGTACAGTTTAGCATGGGAAGAAAATTAAAACTGCTTGGTTTAGATAGAAGATTTAGCCAGAGAGATGAGAGAATGTGAAGGACAGATAGATACACATAGGTATTCCTTTTTCATGATAAAGCAGACAGAATGTGGCATTCAAGTGTAAAGAAATACAGTACATACATAATCAATCAGACATTCTCCTGAGGAATGTGTTAACTTGTCTATGGAAGTCAGGTGCTGAGGAAAAAAAAAAGCTTTCTAAGATTCAAAAACTTGTTCTTGATCTATAAAAATAAGATCATCTGTTTATACGGACTATTGGATGACAAACTTAGGCCTAAATCTGCAGAGATCTGCTTACAGCAAGTAAGGATAGAATCTTTCCAGGCTATAACCCAGCCCTAAACACCTGGGATTCAGCAGTATTTTCCTCAAGGGAGTTTTTATACAAGGCTATCGGTTCTGGGACTCACCAGAAGATTCAGACCTCACTTGGCATCAGAAATGTTGCATCAAGTTGGAGGGACCATTGCTCTATAGCTTGCTTTGGCAAACATTTGTTCCCGTGTGTGTAGGAAGCAATAGCAGTAAAGAAACTGTCCAAAAGATCTCTTTGGGAGAAGAAGTTTCTCTTCCCCATTTCAATACACATTTTTCAAGCTTCTTTCTCAATGGAGGCCTCTAGCACCACCTTTCTCCAGGCTTTGCTCTCATTTTGAGGTCCCATGTTTGCTATACTCATTTCTAAACCTCCTTCTTGTAGTCAATGGGGCCTGGCCCAGGGGACCAGTCTTTCTGTTGCAGCAGTAGCGAGCCACATCTATCCAGGGAAAGGACTAAATATTTCCTCTCCCACAAAAAAAAGGAAAAAGACTATAGGAAGGTGGATAATGCACATCTTGCTCACAGACCTTAAGACATTTTGGTGACCACTGCTCTACCGCTCACCAACTTGATGACTGTTCCACCTGAATGTCAAGGGAAAGAAGTATATGCTGGAGGAAAGTCTTGTTTAGTCCAAAGTATCCCTTCTGTAACACCAAGCATCAAATGGTCATATGTCAGGCATTAATTTTGCCATTTTTCCCTATGGCTTACGAGCTTCATCTCCACAGTGCCTAAGTGCTAATTTGCAGAGAAAACATGAGTTTGACAAAATCCCATCTGACGGTACATAATCAAAGGAATTATTGCAATATATTTTATCATTGGAAGGAATTAGGCGTTAAAGGAAGAATAAATCTCAAAATAAAATTTTGTAGGGCTCTTGAACTCTTCTCTTTGCATCAGAGTTTAGCTTGTCTTTTTAATTGAACTATTACACTGAAAGAAGGAATTCTGCTGGCATCAGGGATTTTTTCAGTCTCTTAGCTAAGTTTCCATTAAATTTGCCTCTCACACTTATGTTTATAAAGCACAAATCTACTTTTAAAACTTCCATTTCCTATGTGGTATTTAGATATCCTTTGTGATGTAAAACATTAAAACTACTAATCAGTGGATTAAATATGACAGGCAAAAAAATAACCCAATAGGAGTCAAAGTCAACATAGGACAAACCTCCAAACTCGTTGCAAGAACAGTAGGTTGGAGAAACCTGAAACCAAAACATAAATTAAACATCAAGGTCATGAAGGAATAACAAGCTGAGTTTACTATCAGTATGCTTTGAGAAGGCATATTAAATTATTGTAAAAAACATTAATAAAGCAATCTGTAATTTTTATACATACTTTTTAAAATGAAATGCAAAATACAAAGTCGGGGGGTTTTTGGCACCAGCCAGTGTCAGAATAGTCTACTGAAGGTGAATGATCTTCCTATGACTCACTCCAGTGAAGGAAGCTAGCATGCTCTCAGCTTGGATTTCTGGTAGTTCTCATTCTGTTATCAGCCCTTGTTTTTAAGTTTCTTGACTAATTCTCACCATGACTTTCATCTACTTCTTTTATCTGTCTCCCAGACAGAGTTTGCCTGCCTGTTACCAGAGCCAACATGTCCTGGTGAGATGGCACACTCTGTCCCTACTTCTGAAATAGTGGTTTAGATGCAGGCAGTCCTCACTGTTTTGGTCAACAACTACTTGAAAGTTTGACTTCTTTTGGAGGTACGTTTTCCACAATGACCTTTTTAGAAAGTGAGATGACAATGTAGAGAGATCTGACCAAACTGAGAATTAAGATGAAGCTATCCAAAACCAAGCTTAAGACATACACACTTTGCATTTTTGAGAGCAGCAGACTGTTTGGAGCAACAGAGTGGCCTTCATAAGGGATGTTACAACTGGATCGCCTCTTTTGCCTTTGCCTTTTTCTGGAGAAGATAGGAAGGGGCTGTTCAAGCCCAAGACACTCCCCAAAGGCTGACTTCCATTCCTGAGTATGCTCCACTGACTTCCACTCCTGAGTGTGCTCCACATGCTCACCTACCACTGAAGGCTCAATCCAGAGATAGTGGTGGGAGTTACTGCCAGGGAAGGAAAAGCATTCCCAATAAAAGGACATTCGTCCATATGACCCTTTTGACAGCAAGAGCATGCTCGTTCTCCCTAGAGTTCATCCTTTCCACTTGCAGGGCAGTAGCAAGGAAGTAAATAAGCTACAATTTGCTTGGGGAAGGAGTTTGGGCAGGAGATAAGTCCCCCAGGCTAAGAGCCTGCCCTTCTTTAAAGCAAATATATGCATTGGTTTGTCTATGGGATGATAAAATTCAGCTTAGCCTTTATCACTGGGAATCCTTGAGCTAACCCTGCAGTTCACACATGCAGAGACCTCTGCTGTTTCTGCTGCTGGAGCTGGATGTCTTGAACTGGGATCTGCCCTCTCTCCCCTCCGCTTCACATGACAGGACTGACTTGCCCTCTGAGGGGAAACAGAATTAAAATAAAGGAAATGGTTTGCCTGATATAGCTAATTCTGCACTTTGCATTGTTCATCTGATGTCAGTTTAGTGTCAAAATAGACAAAAGTCAATACTTTGTATTTGAAAGCAGCCCTCTCTTTCTAGCCTCTCTAAACCACTGTCTTTCAGCTAAGTGTCATGTCAGCCATTCCGATCCAGAGTTGCTGTCTGGCATCCATTTACATGCTAGAATTGAAAGCTATTACTTTCTGTAGGAGACAAACTGCTGGAAACTGAAAGACATTTTAACAGTGCTCATTAGTGATCTTTGAGATGCAGTCCAGCTGCAGTCTTTCCCACATATCATGGACAATTGTCAATAGGTTAAAGTCCTGCTTCAACAGATTTTTTTGGATGTTCCACACAAAGGATGTCCATAGCAACAGTCCAGCCTTGGTTTTTTTAGTGTGGGGTGTTTGGTTTTTTTACTTTTGGAAATGAGAATACCATATACTGTCGTATCTTTAATTCCATTCAATCTCATCTAACTGCCAGTACATGCTACTACATATTGATAGGTTTTCTACTATTTTCATTTTCTTTGGACTCTTCAGGGGAATATTTTAGCCCAAGTTTCCAGTTTAATATTTCATTCAACCATGAAAACATTCTTTTTGTTATAGGACAGTATAAAATCTCAATTTTACAAATTGTAAATCTGAAGTATAAACTGGCATTCATTTGAACAACAAAAGGAAGAAACTACATTTTCCTTTCATTATTGACACTATATATTAATTTGCCACTCGAAGTGTATTGCATAGTGGAGACCAGGTGAATATTACACTAAATCTGAATTAACAAGACCCATAGGTGATATGACATTGCTAGTCAAGGCAGAGGTCCAGCAGAAACACTCAAAGTAGGCCTGAAATCCAGGTGCTTTCCCAAAGTCCACTCTAATTGTCCAGAGTAAGCCATGTCCTTCACAGTGACTATCCATAAAAAAAGCAGAACACCACGGACTGAACAAGGAGCTGCTTAGATCTAGCCAGAAAGACATGCCAAGTATACATGCACTCACTGCATGTGATACATAAGAGGATACATGCATCAGTCAGAAGTAACTGAAGGACCTTTGCTGATCTGCGCTCCAGCCTGGAAGACAGTTGGGCAGGGCAAACAGAGAATCAACTCTGGCATTATTTAGGAAAAATGTCATAGAGCATTTTGACAAGTAACTTGAATGGGTAGAAGAACCAGTGAAAAATCAGTGCTATATTAGGGGTGAGGGGAGGGAAATGCTTTCTAAAGCAGAAGGTATTGAGCAATGGTCCCTCTGAAAAAGCAAAGCCAGTATTGTTGCCTGGATCTGTTTTTTAGCAAACAATCTGCCATCATCTCAAATACAGAAAGCCATGCTCTGACTCTATCTTTGTACACACAGTGGAGTCTCTTTTACTGGCTTATTAGCAGGTAATTCACCAAGACATGTCTGGTCTTTCTGAAAACCTTCAGATGTTTTCTTTGTTGTAAATCCATTCACCTCAGTGCAGTTGTACCAGAGATAATCTTAATCTACTTCTTCTATTGGTTTTGGGGAAGCAATAAAAGACTGCTATGGTGGTACCCAGAGTCAGAAAACCAGGAGCAAAAGTTAATAAAGAAGGAACACTTGGTGGACTACGCTTTAAAGGTCTGAGATTCTTGTGGTTGCTCACGAACAGCAAAATATCCTCTAAATTCCACTTCTAGTAAAAAAACAAATCTTTACATAGCAACAACTTCTATGAGGCTACTTCCTAGCTGCAGCTTATCTCATAGACAGAAGGAGTTAGCAGTACCCCATACCCTACACAGAATTGGCTTTGCTCTCTCAAGACATGGAAAGCACATTATTTCTTCTGTTTGAAAGAGGGAGCTGGCACAATAACTTATGTAGTCTCTCCCAGGTTTGGTTCAGATCCATTCTGCTCGCAGTGTAGCAAAAGGGCTAGATAATCTTGTCATGAGAAGAAATTTCTGCTCCTGCTTGTGACTTGAATGCAAAAGCCAATAGGCCAATAGATGTGGAAGCTGAAGGCTGCCTCTAACCTTGCAAGAAATGTGAAATTTTTTACACTGAGAGC
Source organism: Brachypteracias leptosomus (assembly GCA_013401335.1). NCBI lineage: Eukaryota > Metazoa > Chordata > Aves > Coraciiformes > Brachypteraciidae > Brachypteracias > Brachypteracias leptosomus. The sequence continues at coordinate 24,190 of VYZX01007673.1, read as the reverse complement.
CTAAGTTCTTTATTTGTTGCTCTGCTTTTTCCATTTCTGCATCAATTCCACCAGACTGTCTCAGTAACAAGAAAATGACTCAAACATTACAAAATAAAGAGCACATCAGCCATAAATCTGCACTTGATGAATGACCATCCTTTCAATCTCAATGAGGGAGAGTGGTTTCAAGACCATTTTGAGTGATCTGTACCATTATCAAGAATTTTAAAAGTTGATTCCCAAAACATTTCGTAATTGCATCTTCAAACTGCTATCTCAGCCCGAAGTTTGCTATTCAGGTGGCAGTTTTTAATGATTACAAAGCACAGGAGAAAAAAAACCAAAAAAGGTGTTTTTAAGGAGAAATGGCTCATAGGAAGGTAAAAGGAAGTCCTCTCTCCTGTGTCTGATCCTTTAGCACTGTGCTTGGAGCATGAAAATACTGTTAAAAGGAAAACAACTACATTAAGAAAACACACAAAGAGCGATTTCCTCATTCAGAAGAGAGATTGCTCAAGCAAATAAACGTTTGGGGACTGTTAGCAGATTGAAGAACTGGAAGAACATTGAGTCCCAGCAGCAGATCGGAGCTCATCCTTCTGACATTTCACAGAGCAACAGGAGAATGCAATGGCAAGCAAGGCAATTTTAAGTTGGTTTCATTTTTTGTTTGCTGGTAGTGGTGGTTTTTTGGTTTGCTTTATTGTTTACTAGACTTTTACATAATTTCACTTCTTTCTATAACACAATTTTCTCTTTCCCCTAGTTGTAGAAAAAATGGACAATGTGACAGGTGGCCTGGAAACATCCCACAGAAGATATACAGAAAAGCTCACAGAAGTGGAGAGTGATCTGAAGAAATTAGGTAATATGCACACAAACAAAGCCCCTTTGTATTATGGCTTTGGGGTGTTTTGGCAGGAAATTTGCCTGAAAAATCTCTGACTATGACAAGATACAGCACTTACATTTCTATTTCACAAGTACTTGGGAAAGCACTTAAAACTAGTTAAAATCAGCTCTACATAGAACAGCATTTTCATAGATTCATAGATTGGTTTAGGTTAGAAGAGACCTCAAAGATCATCTAGTTCCAACCCCCCCTGCCCTGAGCAGGGACACCCCCCACTAGACCAGGTTGCGCAAGGCCCCATCCAACCTGGGTTTAAACACTTCCAGGGATGGGGCATCCACAACCTCCTTGGGCAACCTGTTCCAGTGTCTCACTACCCTTACTGTGAAGAATTTCTTCCTCACATCTAGTCTAAACCTGCCCTCCTCCTCCTTGCTTTATTTTAAGCATACTTCAATATTTACAATTCCCACTGAAATCATTTGTACTAAAATAAATAGAAACTTAAAGGTTATCCTCAGGACAGAGTCTTCTCTGAGGTAAAGATGTAAAACATAGCAGAAGTTGTTCCATAGCACAAGAGATTCTATAAAAAATGAAAATCTAAGTGCACATTTCTACCTTTGTTCCTTGTCTGGAAAGGAAGCAGAGCTGTTTATTATCAATTTATATATACATAGACTTATAGTTTATATAATTAGATTTTATATAAATATTGATACATGCATATGCTTCTTGAATAAATTTCGTTTAGCTTCATAAACTATAATTGAGTCTTGCATTCCTAGGAAAAATTACTAGCTTGCAGCTTGATCATTAATTTTTGCAACTTTGTCCCCTCAAAAAATAGCTGGATTCTGTATTTAGTTCAGAGATATGGGGTAATTCAGTGGGATATACCTTTAATAATACATTTACAGAAGTAAATGCTGCACCTTAAAGCACATGCAACTTTTTGGATTATATTTGCATTATTATATTATGCTGATTAAATTTTCACAACCTCGAGTACCTTTGATTCATTCATGCCCACATATCTTTAAATGCTGCTGGATGGATGGCCAGTGAGATGCTCAGGACACTCAGTTCCCATTTAAGTGGACTTGCCATGGAGTTATGGGGCAATGTACATGGGAAGCTTAAAGGGAAGAGAACTGCTGTAGGGCCAGAAGGATAACAGCATGTGGTGAATGAAAGACAGGTCTTCAGGGATTAGTTGTATGTGGACCTAGCAGTTGTCAGAGCTGCGTGAGGAACAGCATTTAATTTGAGGTATAATAAAAAAGTAAATATAGAGTCAGAGCTGAGAAGATCCTGGAGTGAGACAAGTGGCAGGGAGAGGAACCATGCTCGGGAAGATGTCCATCCATAAACACTTCAGACTGAAATCTCACAAGCCCCCATTTGATGTTCTCCATCATGATTCATTCAAACACACCAGAAGAAAGCTCCATACACAGCTGTATTCACTGTAGTTTATGAAAACAGTCCTGCTCTCTCTTCAAGTCACCTGAAATGCTGGACTTCAGATTGCATAATTAATAAATATAGCTACACTTAGATGAGGACAAAAATATATAGACTGCATATAGAGGGAAGTGATTTTGATCAAGGAAGAAGATCTTCCCTGAAAGTGAGCGTTGACCGCTTATTTCCTTGGTTTCTATGCCCTGGCAGATGAGCTGTGCAGCTTCAAAAGCTTAATTATACTTGGACAAGCTTTCAGAAGTATTCTGTAGAGCAGTGTAAGCAAGAGCAGAAATGTTCTACAAAGATTAAAGGTTTTGCCTCCTCAAACTCAGAATATAAGAAAACAATAACAGCAAAAAAAAAAAAGTCATTAAAAGCAATAGCAATATATTAGAGAGAAAAACAGAAATACATCATAGCCTGGCTATCTGGAGTAGCTTGATGGCAAAGCTTTTGTCTCTAACCTAGATTGTTTTAAAATAGATATTAGAATTTCTTTAAAACTAAATCCAAGATTTTTTACAAATGGAGCTATATGGACTAAATCACAATGAAGATATTACACCTGCCAGGAAGAGGAAGAAAATATGAAAAGCTAAAATTTACTTCTGAGCTTTCAGTAACATCCAGTTGTAACATCTAAATATACACTTATTGATATCTCTTTAATATTTTGAATTTTGCTTACCATTCAGTTTTCATTAAGAATATAGCACTACTTGAATGTGTATACTCAACAGTTTCTAACAGTAGTTTTTCCCATATATGATGGAATCACTATTTTGTTCTCCTCAGCAAGACATGAGGTCTTCATTTATTCCTCTTTGATTTTTTTACTATCTTGTGGCAGAACTTTGCTTAGTGGTTTCTCTTTTCTGGAAAAGATAGCATAGAAGTTCTAGTGACAGAACATTTTGACAACCTGACTGTACTTAAAATACACTGTGCTTTTTTATACTGTTTTTAAAAACTCATCCTAAATCTTTTTGATTTTTCCTGTACAACAGATGATCAAGCTGGACAAAAAGCCATGAATACAAACACTGAACTGTCTAGCTTCAGATCTGACATTCTGGCTCTTCGTCAGCAGCTTCATGACATTGCAGAGAAAACTACCAGAAACAAAGATACACTGGAGAAGCTGCAAGAGTCTGGAAATGTATTAGATGTGAGACAGAACCAAATGAGAAGTGCCTTAGACAGTAACTCTTTCATGATCATCAGTGTCAATAAGACTCTTCAGGCATACACTGGCTATATCAACAATCTTCAACAAGACACAAGTGATATACAAACAAACTTGCAAAATGAAGTGCATTCTCATAATGTGATCATCATGAACCTCAACAACTTAAACCTGACACAAATACAGCAAAGAAATCTTATTAGTGTGCTGCAGAAGTCAATGGAAGATACAAGCTTGACTATTCTAAGAATCAAGAATGACTTTCAAAATCTGCAACAGATTGTCCTTCAAGCCCAGAAAGACACTGACTGGCTTAAGGAAAAAGTACAAAATTTACAGACTTTAGCCACCAACAACTCAGCATTAGCAAAAGCTAACAATGACACACTTGAAGACATGAGCAATCAACTCAGCTCCTTCAGTGGGCAAATGGAGAACATCACCACAATTGCCCAAGCCAACGAACAAAATCTAAAGGATCTCCAAGAACAGCATAAAGAATATGAAAACAGAACTTCTGCCATATACAACCAGCTAGAAGAGAAGTTCCAGGCCTTCGAAACTGATATAGTCAATATCATTAGCAACATCAGCTACACTGCTCATCATCTACGAAGACTGACTAGCAATCTCAATGAGGTCAGGACAACTTGTACAGACACCTTAAGTAAACATTCAGATGAGCTCATCTTTCTGAACAGTACACTATCCAATATTCGCTTAGACTCTGCATCTCTCAAGATGCAACAGGATTTGATGAGGTCAAGGTTAGATGTTGAAGTTGCCAATTTGTCAGTAATCATGGAAGAAATGAAGCTGGTAGATTCCAAACATGGCCAGCTCATCAAGAACTTCACTATCCTACAAGGTATGCAGCTTTCTTAATAACGCCTAAAATGTCTATGCCGAATTTCTGCTTGCATAACTTCTTTTGTTCTGTGGAAGTTAATGCATACTGGTACCTGGGGGCTTCTGTTATCTAATCCTAAACTTTGGAAATGTAAATGTAGTTTGAATTTTTCTTACTAATTTGCCTATGCTTTCTTCACATAGCTAGAATGGGGGTGTTATGAAAGAAGGTTCTGACTTATTCTGACTGACTGACTGGATCTGCTTTTGATTTAATTTCTAAAATAAGCTAGTGAAGGTGTGGAACCCAAGAAACCAGACCCTGCTAAGGAGGAAATGGCTAAAAAATATACATTGGACTATTCCCAGAAAGATCCACCCTTACTGAAAAACAAGTTTTTATTTCACTTTAAGCCAGTTATTAGTCTGCCAGAAAACATCCTACTTTGGTTAGGTTTTAATCCTGTGATATTTTCTTTCCTCCAGAAATAAATAGAATCAAGTTTAGGTTTCTCTCAGCCAAGTATTATCCCAAATGAAAAGAACTCTCATATTTCCAGCCTGTGGAAACCAGTCCGGCCTAAAACTCTAATCTCAAATATAAATCTGTTGCACCAAATAAACTAATACTGAATTAGAGCAAAGATTACAGTCAGTAACCTTAACCTTTCTCAGTTCAACCAGGCCTAATTGACTCCAGTTTAGGAATTTATCTCTGGAGGAGTTTAAATGATGCAGACAGGGGAGGGGTATTGGCAAGGCATTTGCTAATCCATTATCAGAATCCAAAATTATTTTGTTGTTTATTTCTGTCAAAACATTGGTATTTCCTATCGTGAGTATTGCTCTCTTTGCTGTTATAGTCAGCCAGCTAGCAACTCTGGGTTTTTCCTCACCTTCCATGTGGGTCTTTCCCACAGTTAGCCTATTGCTTGCTATCCATCATTTTGTATGTTTTTGAAAGCCCATTATTGACAGAGTAATTGTGACAGAGGCCCTCAAGGTCCTCTTGGCCCTGCTGGCCTAAAAGGACAAAAAGGAGAGAAAGGAGAGCCCGGACCACCAGGAAGAGTCCTGTAGTCTAAGAGCAGAGAGATGGGGCTAGAAGGAAAAGGGAATGTAACAGAGTGAGGGAACAGGAACATCAACACACAGGACAGCACGCATCAACAGCATAGAGTGTGTCTTGCAGGGACTGTGCAGATTATTTTCACCTGGGGCATGGTACCACTATTCAGTTCACAGGATGAGGTGCATCAGATTATTTTCTTCTGTATCCTGTATTTCATGGAGTGTAAGGAAAGAGTAATGGTGTACAGCATCTGAGAAGCAGGTGTACATTTACAAACACTGCTCAAAGTAGCTGTTAAATTGGTTTTTACAGTGCTGAATATCCAATATTGCTGGTCTGAGATATATTAAACAAGGACCCCATGTGGGCTTTTTGTTTTGTTTTCTGTCCATATCTCCACTTTGCATGCTTACATTGTTTCAGGCCCTCCTGGTCCAAGGGGACCTAAAGGTGACAGAGGCCCTCAAGGTCCTCTTGGCCCTGCTGGCCTAAAAGGACAAAAAGGAGAGAAAGGAGAGCCCGGACCACCAGGACCTGTAGGTGAGAAGGGCGCACCTGGGCCAATAGGGCCACCAGGAGAAAAAGGAGGGAAAGGTTCAAGAGGATCACCTGGCTCCAAAGGTCAGAGAGGTTCCCCTGGCAAGACAGGTCTGCCTGGACCAAGTGGAGACCCAGGGCCACCAGGTCCACAAGGCAAAGATGGTCCACCTGGGCCACAAGGCCCACCAGGATTTCAAGGCCTGCAAGGAACTGTGGGAGAGCCTGGGGTACCAGGACCTCGAGGACTACCTGGGCTACCTGGAGTCCCTGGGCTGCCTGGTCCAAAGGGCCCACCTGGCCCACCAGGGCTGCCAGGTCCAGGGATGCCTATGGCACAACACAGTGAACCTACATCAGTGCCCGAGACTAATGGTAAGCTATTAATACACTGCATGCATCTTTTACTGAGATAAAAATATATGTAGCAGAGAGTACTCACCACTTAGTTACTGGTTCAGATAACCTCTGCTACCTTACACTAAATTTCTGGTATTTATCCTAAAGTGCCCTGTTGGTCTTCCTTCTGATGACCTGAAACTGATTTAATTTAATGTTTATAGCTAAAGAAAAGGCAGCAGTAGTATGAATAATAAATAATCCCATTGACCACACAGTTCAGCCTTGATTTCACAGAGTCAGGATCCTAATAAATAAATTCCCAAATTGTATATAAGTACTTTAGGTGGCACCATGCTATAGATGGGTATGGGATCCTGCACTTATTGTTTGCCTTATGCAGAAAGTTACCTCTGGCCCAGTAACTGGCTTAACACAAAAAAATCACATCATAGGTTGTGCTCCTCTTTGGAAGAACTATACAGAAAAGTGCTACTACTTTTCAATTGAAAGAGGAATTTTTGAAGAAGCAAAGTTATTCTGTGAAGAGAAGGCATCACGCTTGGTTATCATAAACGACAAAGAGGAACAGGTAATTATGTTCTCTTCCTGTTTTTCAAGGATGGTTTGAAGTTATTTAACATGTGGAATTCACAAGGCAAATGTGAAGCTGAGAGCATCATGAAGCAATCACAGTGATTGACTCTGGTTAGCATTTTGTCCTCCCTCTGCCTTGCTCAGCAGTTTCTCTATGTGCAGAAGGGCAGTATGAGCAGAGCTGGTGCTAACCCATAAGGTGGTGGGCACAGAGCAGCCAGAAAGGCTGGTGAGAATTGTAGTTTTGGATCTTTAGAGTCCATTATGCCTTGTATACTATCCAAAATCTATTTTTGGCAGTGTTTAACACAATTTAATTTTAAATTGTCTGATTTAATATGTGCGGTCTGCAACTACCATCACCCAAAAATACATTCAATCTAACTATAAATCTAGCTACACTTTACTATTGTTCTACGTTATTGTTTGGTGGCTACATAGCAGTGGGGGTGTCAAGATAGAACTGTTTACTCTTTGGGGTTTTTTCAATTTGTACCTATAAGACATTGGCTGTGATTTTATGTCAACCTAATTTTCATGACTAGCTCTCTCTACCTCACATGCAAACACTGCGATGGATTCTAGTATGGGCAGGGGGTCATAAGGCCAACTCCTGAAACATATCTTCAGCTTAGAAAAATTTCTCTGGCCCTTCTTATTCTGATAACGAAGATGCTCATGAAAACAGACTAGCTTATTGGCTCAAAAGATGGTTGTGTGTGTTCATTATGGATTAAGATCTTTCTTCCACAGCAATGGATAAAAAGACAGATTTTTGGGAAAGGCAGCTTCTGGATTGGACTAACAGATTCAGAGAAGGAAAATGAATGGAAATGGCTGGATGGATCCTTACCAGTTTACACGTATGTAGATAAGAAACACTAGTGTTTATTTTCTGCGGATGCTACCACTCTTGATGACCCTAGCAGCACCTAGAAATTATTCAACTGATCCAGAGGGTTGCAGCTGCCAATGAAATAATTTCTTACTGAGGGTGCTGTTGAACTGTTTTTTTCTCTCTCCCTTCTCCATGCACAAGGCTTTCTTTTCTTGCCAGGAAGAAAACTGAATGTTGAATGAACTACACGGTGCAGTTTCTTGCCAAAACATTTGCTCCTGACTTTTATTACAAAGTTGAGATGGAAAGCACAGACAGTTTTGCTGTCTTTGAATTTTCCTTATTTGCATTACAACTGGCTATAAATAGAGTGCTTGTTCTGATAAAAAAATGACCAGCCTTTAAATAAAGCCCAAAAGTGAGTAGAAAGCATTAAGCATAAGGAAAATGTATGAAGTGAGGATATCTACACCTTGACCAGCTTAGAACTGAATTGGAAGTTTTCCAGGAATCCTATAGCTTCACCTCATTTGTCCTAAATGGGACTGATTGCAACCACCCAAATTTTTAATACTGAGGAGTAAACTAAAGTGTTTATAGAGATGAGCATGCTGTGCCCCAGAAAAACAGGCTACACTCAGTAAGATGTTACAAAATGATCTCATTGGTGTTCATTTTGATGAGAAACATGGAAAAAGACAGATGCATTTGAAATGAGCTGTAATATTTTTCCTTTTTTCTCTCTTCTTGTTTTCATCTTTCTTTTTCATTATGCCAGTACTGTGACTGATTCCCACTTCAGCTGCTACTTTCAATAGATTTCCACTAAACTTTGGGTTTAGGTGCCCTGTTGTAACTTCAGAGCTGTCAGTTACTGGTTTTCAAAGTATTTCATTACTTCTGGAAAGCTGTGTGTCTCCTCAGGTGTCTGATCAGACTCTGTGTCAGTGAGGTGTGTTTCTTAGCTGCGCATGGATCATATCAGCCAGCAGTCACAAGCTCCCTTCAATAACCTGTTTCTTCAGGAAAATGGAGCTTTTAAGTCCTGAGGTTGGAAGCATTTCTCACTGTTAAACAAAAAACAGAATGAGGAAACACTTTCTGCAAGCTTTTAAAATGCTGCATTAAGTTTCACCATCAATCTCAAAATATACATGTATATATACTTTGTATATTCCTTATAAGTCCAAAAATTCACTTCCTGTCCAAACACGGGTCCATAAAACACATTAATCTTTGCTGTTCCTCCCAGGAACCTCAGTGTGGTCAGAGAGTTCTTCTCAGTTCTACCTGCCAGCAGGAGCACAATGCTCAGGCTTGGAGCAATGCACATGGAGCACACTCATTGTATGTGCATATACATTCAGAAACTAAAATAAAGTTAATTGGTCTAATTTTAGTTCTCTTGAGTTTTGGCAACCTGAGACTGAATACATTCCTTTCTCTGTAATACATCTGTTTTCCATTTTCAGCAAGTCATGTATTGTTTGTTTTAACATGTATTTCCCATTCAGAACAGATCTTGTGATGTTTTTGTTAACTTCTTGTAGTGAAAAACTGTCATGTGTGCTGTGTTGTGCAATCATATCTCTTGCTTTTTGATTGAAAGAAACTGGAAAACTGGGCAACCTGATAACTGGAGCCACGGGCATGGGCCAGAGGAAGATTGCGCCGGGTTGGTCTATGCTGGGCTTTGGAATGACTTTTACTGTGAAGATGTTAACAATTTCATTTGTGAAAAAGACATGGACAAAGGTAAAACAAGGCACTTGGCTTGGTTATTTCACTCTACCCATAGTAAATTTTCCACAGGTAGAGGGGAGAAGATCCAGACTAGATGCTATGGCAGTGCCTTGTTGAGGAAAAAGAAAAATCACACATAAAGCAGTTTTACTTGAATCCAACCCACTGTGCACTTTTATAATTGCCTGTGCAATGCAGATGCTGGATTTATTGCCCTTGGAAAGAGCAGCCTCCAAGCTGGCTGTAGCCATGGCATGATCTGCATCTCAACCATCTCCTATATATTTTAATCATGCCTAAAATTTCAGGCACATGTCCCAGACTCTAGCCACACTGGAAGCTGTTTTTATAGACTCAATGGTCACATAAAGGGGAAAGCTGGCCTTGTGATGGCTCAGGGACCAGCCTTCAAATACCAAAAAGTCTCTGTTTTGAGAATTTCTGCAACAGGAGGCACTTGATGACTGCTAAGGAGGTCTTAAAATTCCCACCACTGCCAGGAGATATCCTATAGGGCTGAGAGGCTGGGTCCACAGGCCATAAACAATTCATCTGTTGTAGTTGGAGTGAAGGACTAGTAAACTGCCAATGTGGCCCAACAGTCACCCAGGTGATTGCCACGGGGCATCTCTTTCTGGTTACACAGGCATTTCTGCAAAGGCAGGGAGCAGGTGGTTCACATGGCTGCTTGGAGCCCAGCCCCATCATCACAGAGCTAGGTAGTATTTGTGTTCATGGTGGATCTCTGCCTAAAACATTATCTCCTCCATACAAACAGTTTAAACGTTGCTTTGCCAAGAGTGCCTGAATGTTCCAGTTGCAAACTTGTAGGCTGAATTTCAGTGAAGGCAGATAGAAATGTCAACTAGAAACAAAATTACATCCCATTCATAGAAATGCACCCCTAAAACAAAACAAAACAATACAAAACAAAGTGCTGAGCAAGCTTTGTGTGTGTATAACTCTGTTTGGATGTCCAGAGTGAAGGACTGCATGCTAGTAACAATGTAATTTGCCTTCTTTTCCTACATACATTCGTTATTTTAGGAAAACTTAATGGTTTACAAATATTTATCCTCCAGGATTTACAGGATCTGAATATGAGTGCACTTAATTTTTTTACATACACTTCATCTCTGTAAGTTTTATTTTTGGAAATGCATTTTATCTTCACAGACTTTTTATGTTTGTTTTTTTTTTCTCTCATACTCTAGGGCAAATATTTGGAGTGCAATAGGCTGTGACTTTACAGATACCTACACATTATGGAAATTTACTTAAAGAAGAAGAAAATCCTGGGAGAGAGAACACTGACTACCAAAATCGGAGGGGGGGGGGGAGCAAGCGCTGAAAACTGGTTTAAATGCATAAAGGAATTCAGCAGCAACTCTTCTCCAGCATCCTGCAATTATTTGAGGCCTTTCAACCCACAGCATCAGGAAATACTGTTGAACTAATTTTCTTACAGATTTTCTTCCCAACCAGTGACCACATACATAAGCAACTTCTGTGAAAAGACATTGTATCAATTTGAGTAAGACTGTTGGTCTGGTTTTCACATAGAAAAACATATAAAGCAACTGTGTAAACAGTATGTTTCATTTACTAAAATCTGAAATGTAGCAAAATTATACAGATACACAAATATAGAGATTTTATATAAATACATATACCCTAACTGTTATCAATAATACAGAATATACTTTTAAAACTTTGTATTTTTGTACAAAATATTTGCTTTTTACAATTCTTCTCTTTTTTATTGACTTTTTTTATATAAATATAGTGCACAGGGGCCAAAGAAAACAATAAAGGTACTAATCATTCATATAAGATTTGCTGTCAGGCCTAGCTCTGCTATAGAGAATTTTTTTTTTTTTTTTAAATTTCCCAGATGATTTGTTTTGCTTAAATAACTTTTAAAGCAGATTTTAGATAGCGTTTTTTCTTATTATACACAGTCTAGTCTGTATGTGTAACAATTGAGTTGACTAAGGACTAGATAATCATTATAACTCTGATCACAGCCAGTGTTCAATCAGGGTATTATGCAAAGATTATGTTAATAAAAGCTTTTCCTTCCTTCCTGTCTGCCTGCCCTCCTTCTTTCCTACCTGCCTGTCTTTTCTGCCTGCCTGCCTTCGTTCATAGAATCACAGAATCATTTAGGTTGGAAAAGACCATTAAGATCATCCAGTCCGACCACAACCCTACTCTACCAAGTCCACTGCTAAACCATGTCCCTAAGCACCACGTCTTCACAGCTTTTAAACACACCAAGGGATGGTGATTCAACCACTTCCCTGGGCAGCCTGCCCAGGACAACATTTTCAGTTAAAAAATTTTTCCTAATGTCCGACCTAAACCACCCTTAGCACAACTTGAGGCCATTTCCTTTTGTCCTATCACTTGTTACTTGTGAGAAGAGACTAGCACCCACCTCTCCACAGATTCCTTTAAGGTAGTTGTCTCAGCCTCCTCTTCCTCAGACTAAACAACCCCAGTTCTCTGAGCTGCTCCTCATAAGTCTTGTTCTCCAGGCCCATCACCATCTTCATTGCCCTTTTTTAGACCCACTCCAGCAGCTCAATGCCTTTCTTGCACTGAGGTGCAAGCCAGGATGCCATTGGCCACCTTAGCCACCTAGGCACACTGCTGGCTCATATTCAGACAGCTGTCTATCAGTATCTCCAAATCCAAATCCTTTTCTGTCGGGCAGCTTTCCAGGCACTCCTCTCCAAGCCTGTAGTGTTGCATGGGGTTATTGTGGCACAAGTACAGGACTCAGCACTTGGCCTTGTTGAAGCCCATGGCCCATGGCCTCAACCCATCAATCCAGCCTGTACAGGTCCCTCTGAAGAGCTTTCCTACCCTCAAGCAGAACAACACATACACCTAACTTGGTGTCGTCTGCAGACTTAGTGAGGGTGCTCTCAATCTCATCATCAAGATCATTGATAAAGATATTAAACAGAAGTGGCTCCAATACTGACCCCTGGGGAATATCACTTGTGGCTGGCTACCAGCTGGTTTTAACTCTATTTACCATCATTCTCTGGGCCCAGACATCCAGCCAATGTGTGATCCAGCAGAGCATATGCCTGTCTAGGCCTAGGGCAGCCAGTTTTTTTCATGAGAATGCTGTGGGAAACAATGTCAAAGGTTTCACTGAAGTCTAGGTAAACAACACGCAAAATCTCTCCTTCATCCGCCAAGTGGGTCATCTTGTCACAGAAGGAGATGAGGTTTGTTAAGCAGGACCTGCCCTTCATGAACCCATGATGACTAGGCCTGATTGCTTGGTTGTTCTCAATGTGCTGCATGATAGCACTCAGGATGATCTGCTCCATGACCTTCCCTGGCACCAACATCAGACTGACAGGTGTGTAATTCCCCAAATCCTTCTTCTGGCCCTTCTTGTAGATCTAACCTCCAGTCAACTGAGACATCCCCTGTTAGCCAGGACTGCTGATAAATGATGGCAGGTGGCTCGCTAAGCACATCTGCCAACTCCTTCAATACTGTTGGGTGTAACCCATCCAGCCCCATAGACTTGTGTATGTCTAAGTGGTGAAGCAGGTCACAGACCATTTTCCTCTTTGACTAAGAAGGTTTCATCCCTGTCTTCCAGCCCAGGGGGCTGGGAACCCTGGAAGCAACTCGTCCTACTGCTAAAGACTGAGGCAAAGGAAGCATTCAGTACCTCAGCCTTTTCCTCACCCTCAGTCACTATGTTTCCTGCTGCATCCTGTAAAGGATGAAGATTCTCCCTAGTCCTCCTTTTGTTGTTAATGTATTTATAGAAACATTTTTTATTGTCTTAGTGGTAGCCACATTAAGTTCTAGTTGAGTTTTAGGCCCCCTAATTTTCTCCCTTCATAGCTTCACTGTGTCTTTGTAGTCCTCCCGATTGGTCTGTCCCCTCTTCTAAAGGCCATAAACTCTCCTTTTGTTCCTGAGTTCCAGCCAGAGCCAGGTCAGTCTTCTTCCCTGCCAGCTTGTCTTTCAGCACATGGGGACAGCCTGTTTCTGTGACATTAAGACTTCCTTCTTGAAGTATGTCCAGCCTTCCTGGACTCCTTTACCCATCGGGACTACCTCCCAAGGGACTCTGTCAGTCAGTCTCCTGAACAGGCCAAAGTCTGCCTGCCCTATGGAACTCCAAGGTGACAGCTCTACTGACTCCTTACTTCCTCAAGAATTGAAAACTATCATTTTGCGATCGCTGTGCCCTAGACAGCCTCCAACCATAACTTCCCCAACAAGTCCTTCTCTGTTCAGAAGCAGCAAGTCCAGGAGAGCACCATCCTGTCTGCCTGCCTTTTCTGCCTTCCTTTTTTCTTTCCAGCCTGACTGCCGTCCTACCATCCTGCCTTCCTTCTATGCATGAGAAAATGCCACAGAAGTAAATACTAACTTTTAAGAATAATTTTGAAATGTTTTCATTCCTTCTCCCTTCTCATGAGGACTTACACCCCAGGAGATGCTACCCATATTGCAAGTCAAGGCCAGATGAAGGATTTTATGAGAACAGAAGCAAAGGAACTGCCCACAGAGAAATGTTTCTTTTTAAGACAGATTTCAAAATTTGGTAAGAAAAATATGCCATACTCAGAAAATTCTTATCAACCTGCTCTTCTCCAAAGTGCTTTGTAAATTGATGTCTCTGTTTTCTTGGACCACTTCTTCCCTTCCAAACTAGAAAATAAAGTATGCTGCAAAACAGAAAGCAGTGTGGCTAATGAGATGATATCGTCACCCAGCCAGCTTCCTCCATGGTCCCATGAGCTGTTGTCTAGGCAGCAGCACTGCTTATCAGGAATTTAAAAAATAAGCAATGACTTAAAGTTCATTAGCAGAAACCCTGTCTTTGGGTCACAGTTTATACTCTTTGCATGGCCACAACAGAAGTTGTTTTGGGTTCTTGGGAAAGAGGGTTGTTTTTGCATTGCCTCCTGATCTGCCATTTACCTTGGCTGAATGCAGACAAGTATGTTGAAATACTCCACCTCTGTTGGAAAGAGACAAGATTTTTTACCTCAGATTTTCAAATATTGCTCCTAAACCAAACCAATTAAAGGCTGCTGCTTTCCTACATCCTACACTCCCTCCAGTGTTCATTCAGAGAGGGAGTGAGAGGGGTGGTGGGTTTTTAAATTTCAACTATAATTTTCTTAAAGAAAATACACAAAATGTTACACTTGAGAATCTGTCCAGTGGTACGTAATAGATATGAGATGGAAACAACATGAAAATTGCATAGGCTTAATTAAAAGTGAAATGTCTTTGTATTATAGCTGCAGAAGCCATGTGTTGCACTCTTGGAGGCAGGGCTTTTCTTCAGACAGTCCGGATTTCCTGAAGACTTTTCTTTTAGCTTTTTCGTCAGGTTTTGAATACAGCATGATTCTGCCATATATATCCTGTCGCTGTCTCTAGGAGTTGTGTGCAGATACACAGCAAGTGTAGTGTTTACATATATTTTTACACAGTGTTTACAGAGATAATGTTAAACTGCTATTTTTGGATAACACAGGACAAAATTATTACTTTGCATGCCCTCAAACCTCACAAACCCTAGTAAGTGGGGCTTTGCAGAGCCACACTGATTCAGATGCACTGTGAAGTGCTGGGGCCTGGGCTGTGGGCCCTGAGTTGGAATTGACCTATTGATGAGTCACAACCCAGCAACATGTTTTGTTCCCCAAGTGGTTTCAGGCCCCAGAGGATAGAACCTGGCCCACCTGTGTGAGGCCTTGTCTTCCTCCAGGTGATCATGTTTGGAGTGGTGGGTGAGGCTAGAGCTATATTAACCAGGAACCAAGCAGTTTGTGAGAAGTAACAAGGAGCTGAGCAGTTTGAAGAGAGTTCCTGTTGGGGCCAGTCAGAAGAGGTCTTGTTGGGGCCTGTTGAAGTGTGTTCCTGTTGGGGGCAGCTTGCTGAGCTCTGTCTCAGTAGTGTGTTCCCCCTTGGCTGGTCTGAGACAGAGAAAAGCAAACAGATGAAGAATAAAAGATGAAGGTATGCTGAGGGGATGTTGCTGGGTTTGGTGTTAGTCTGAGGAAGAAGAGAACTAGTAGCACAACTGCTACCTTTGTTTTGAATATTGGCTTATTTAGGTGAAAAAAGACCATTCTGAGTGTCTGCCATGTTAAATAATGTTCTCCCTGATTTTTACTGATGTGATAGATTTCTGTTGGCAAACGTTAATGAGAAACCCCTGGGTAAGCCTCAGCTGTACTGTTTCCTCACACCAATTTCATACTTCTCTTTCTTCAGCAATAGCAGTGGTCAGGAGTGCTCAAGTAATAGCATCTCATCTTGAGATGAGATGATCCAAGAGACATCCAGTGTCCTCCAGTCCCTCTAAAGAGGTTTTCTGCTTAGTTCATTGAAAACTAGCACAGCAGTTGTGTGAAGTACAGGTAGTGGGGTGGCCTCAGCATAGAAATAACCATTGGCCTAGGACAGTTTAAGGATGCAACCTGTTTATGATTTAAATAGTCATTTAAAAGTGAATTTCAGTGTTGGTTGTAACTATCTATAATAATGCTCTAATTACCCATTTTTAACTGAGAAATGAAACGTGTCCGGGCTCAAGCTCTCTGTTCACATGTTTGAAGCAAAGAGTATAGCTGTTAGGCAAAACTAGCTGAAGAAGGATGCTGCAGTTGCATTGCTGGTGGGTTCAGTCATTCTTAAAATCTGGCTGGAGCAGCCAGGTGTGCTGAGAAAGACCATCCTTCTGATCCAGTATTCTTGCAGGAGGGGAACAGAGGTGTCAAATGGCAACAAAGATTGAAATCAGAGTGTTAAGACTGCTCAGAAATCTGTTACAGAAAGGAGAGATTGACAGGAATGCAAGCAGTACACCAGAAAGGGGAAAAAAAAAAGTCATGAAAGTCAGAGTTGCCTCAGAGGGTCTGAGGCATTAAATCTACTTTCTGTATGGTTTGAGTGATAACACAGGTTTTATGAAAAGTTTTAAGTGATAGGAAATTATTTTGTCCCAGCTCAAGTTTTGGCTTTCCTTCTTATGCACAAATACTGTAATTTGGCATACTAAGTACATATTTTCATCATCCTTTTTCTTGTTTTACATCAAACTAAATGCAAGTTCATATACCCTGTTGAAAGAAGGGGAGGGGAAGACAGAGAGGGTGCAAAGTCATTATAATTTACATCCAGTGCTGAATTTCTTAAAGCCATGTCTATAAATAACTCCTGCAAATGTTCCAATAAAGGAAGCTCTAAGTGGAGACATGGAAGTGAATGTTGTTTGCTCTGTGTGTGCTTGTGTAACCAAGAGAGATGTGGAGCCAGAAGCATTCATAAGTATTAAAAATCAAACTGACTAATATTATTTTAATTAAAGTCTTCCTTCTAACAGGTCCTTTTTGACACCATTTCCCACAGCACTCTCCTGGAGAAACTGACTGCTCATGGCTTGGATGGGCATACACTTTGCTGGGTAAAAAACTGTACGGATGGATGAGCCCAAAGAGTGGTGGTGAATCGACTTAACTTCAGTTGGTGGCCAGTCACAAGCGGTGCTTCCTAGGGCTTAGTGCTTGGGCCAGTCCTATTGAACATCTTTATCAATGATCTGGATGAGGGGATCAAGGGCACCCTCAGTAAGTTTGCAGATGACACCAAGCTGGGTGGAAATCTTGATCTGGTTGAGGGTAGGGAGGCTCTGCAGAGGTATCTACACAGACTAGATTGATGGGCCAAAACCAATTGTATGACTTTGGATAAGGCCAAAAGTTGAGTTCTGCACTTTGTCCACAAGACCCTCCGGCAACAGAATCACAGAACTATGATCATTCAGTCCAATTGTTATCTATCTCTACCAGGCCCACTTCTACACCATAGAATGCCTGGTTGGAAGGAACTTCAAGGATCATCTAGTCCAACCTTTCAAGGTAAAAAATATAGTTTAAGCGAGATGTCCCAGCACCCTGTTGAGCTGAGTCTTAAAACTGTCCAATGTAGGGGAGTCTACCACTTCCCTTGGGAGACTTTTCCAATGCTTAATTGTTCTCATTGTGAAGAATTTTATTCTGGACTCCAATTGGAATCTCCCCAGGATTAACTTGCAACCATTCCCCTTTGTTTATTCCATGTGACTCTTTGTAAAAAGGGACTCTCCTTCCTCTTGGTAGTGACCCTTCAAGTGCTGGTACATGGTAATAAGGTCTCCCCTAAGCCTTCTCTTCTCAAGGCTGAATAAACCCAGATTTCTCGGCCTTTCTTCATACAGCAGATCTTCCAGTCCCCTGATCATCCTCATGGCCCTTCTCTGGACCCTTTCCAGCCTGTCTGCATCTTTTTTGTATAGCGGAGACCAAAACTGAACACAGTACCCAAGGTGTGGTCTGACCAGTGCTGACTAAAGTGGGACAATTACTTCTTTATCTCTGATGGTGATGCCCCTATTAATGCACCCCAGCATCCTGCCAGCCTTTTTTGCCTCTGCAGCACACTATTCGTTCATGTTGAGCCTGCTATCCACCAAGACCCCCCAGGTCCCTTTCCATAGGACTGCTCTCCAGCCAAGCGGATCCCAGTCTGAGCTGCATTTCTGGATTATGTGTTCACAGGTGTAAGACCTTACACTTGTCCTCACTGAACTTCATAAGGTTCCTGCTAGCCTTCTCCTCTAGCCTGTCCAGATATTCGTGGAGGATGGCTCTCCCTTCTAGAGTGCCAACTACCCCACTTATTTTTGTCATCTGCAAATTTCATCAGGGTGCTCTTAATCCCAGCATCCAAGTCACTTATGAAGATTTTAAACAGCACTGGACACAATATTGATCCCTGGGGGACCCTGCTTGTGATTGGTTGCCATTTTGAAAATGAACCATTTACCAGAGACAGTATGCCCACTCAGGCCTAGGGCTGCCAGTTTTTTCATGGGAATGTTGTGGGAAACTGTGTCAAAGGCTTTACTGAAGTCCAGGTAAACAACATCTACAGCCTTTCCCTCATCCACCAAGCAAGTCACCTTCTATAAGGTGAATGAGATGAGGTTTGTTAAGCAGGACCTGCCCTTCATGAACCCATGCTGACTGAGCCTGATTGTCCTGTAAATGGTATGTTATGGGACACCTTCCCTGGCACTGAAGTCAGACTGATAGGTCTGTAGTTCCCTAGATCCTCCTTCCGGCCCTTCTTGTAGTTGGATGTCATATTTGCTAATCTCCAGTCTGTTGAGACCTCCTCAGTTAAGCAGGACCGCTGATAAATTATGGAAGGTGGCTTGGTAAGTCCATCCACCACCTCCTTCACAACGCTACAGGCTTGAGGAGGAGTGGCTGGAAAGCTGCTCAGCAGAGAGGGATCTGGGGTGTTGACTGATAGCCATATGAACATGAGCCAGCAGTGTGCCTAGGTGGCCAAGAAGGCCAATGGCATCCTGGTCTGTCAGGAATAGCGTGACCAGTAGGACCAGGGGAGTGGTTCTACTCCTGTACTTGGCACTGTTGAGGCCACATATTGAGTACTGTTCATTTTTGGGCCTCTCACCATGAGAAGGACATTGAGGTACTGGAGCATGTCCAAAGAAGGGCAATGAAGCTGGTGATGGGCGTAGAGCACATGTTTTATGAGGAGTGGCTGAGAGAAGTGGGGTTGTTTAGCCTGGAGAAAAGGAGGCTGAGGGGAGACCCCTTCACTCTCTACAACTACCTGAAAGGAGGTTGTAGAGAGGGTCAGTCTGTTCAACCTAGTAACAAGTGATAGGACAAGAGGAAATGACCTCAAGCTGCACCAAGGGAAGTTTAGATTGGATATTAGGAAGAATTTCTTTACTGAAAGGGTTATCAGGCATTTGAACAGGTTGCCCAGGGCAGCAGTGAAGTAAGTCTGCATTCCTGGAGGTATTTAAGAGTCATGTAGATGTAGTGCTTAGGGTTATGGTTTAGTTAAGGACTTGTCAGTGTGACTTTAATGATTGGACTCAATGATCATAAAGGTCTTTTCCAATCTTGGCAACTCTGATTTTGTGATTCTCATAATGTCCTAGTTCTAAGCATGACTGTGGCTATTTCATCCCTTAGTTGTAGTTTAGTGTATTGTTCTTGCAGCATCTAGGTGCTAGAAACTTAGTTTTAAAGGTCTGAGCTGAACAATACCTTTAAGGAGGTCTTAAGAAGCAAGAATCCCCTCTTGTAGTTCACTATCCTTGCATGCAAATCACCTCAGATGGGTTCCTGAGTGAAGGATGTCTTGAGTAGAGCAGGATCAGTCTCTGGATTAGCATGTAGCTTAAATCAGCTGTTTATAATGCTAATCTGATCTTGCTATTTCTCTTGCTCTCAGATGACTGACCTCCTCTTTTATTTTTATTTTTTTTTCCTGACCAAGTAGTTTCCCTGTTCTTAGCAAGTATGAGGAACTGGTCTCTGATCACTGGCAAAGGTGGAGGGCAGCAAGTAGGGGAAAGGTGGCCCTGTTGATTCACGTGTGAGAAAACAAAACCACTTTTCCCCAGTGCAGCTTTCTCGGTTAAAAGCACAGCAGCTGACGCAGATGTAGAATCCAAAGGAACAAAATGTTTCTATCCCCAGCCTCCAGACTTACTTCGCATTCCTTCTCCCTGCTTCTATGTGTATCTCGTGCTTCCTGGTGATGTTTGCTCCTCTGTGAACATCCAGCTGCCCCCAGAGCAGGATCCGCACTGCTGCATGCAGGTGTTGGAGCTCACATTGGTGAGGGACCAGCAGTGGGACAGCTGTCCATGCCTGGAACTCTCCCCTCACTGGGACATCCCACTCTACCCAGGGCCCAAGCTGGAGGAGGAGGCTCCCAGTGCTTTCCCACACTCAGAGGTAGTTTGCAAATCTACACATGGGAAAGAACAGTGCCTTATGGACAAAACCCTTGTTCACCAGAACTAGAGTTTCCTAAAAACAAAGCCTATTTGTTCATTCACCATCTCCACCTCATTTTTTCCATGCTGCTTAGCAGAAAAATAAAAGCTAACTTTTTTTTAAAGTTCTCATGTATTTTCTTTCTTAGTGCGGAATATGCTTGGTTTTTCTTTTCATCTGGCTCAGAGATGAAAAAAAACATTCCTCGATATCTTTTTTCACTAGTGTAGTGCTTCAAAATTTGTGTAGAGATACTTTTTTTTTTTTTAATACCAGAACAATAAAAGCAAATCACTAGGAAAATAATGCTCTTTTTAGAGAAGATTTTGCATGCCATGAGGATCTTCTTACCCAAAGGGCTTCCTAGAGGCATGTAAGTATTGCCAGCCCCATTTTGTGACTGAAGAAAAAAGGAGAGTTTTCAAGAATATGATTCATTTTAATGCTTCTGTTCTGGAGATTTTGACTTCTTATGTTGAGGAGGTGATTTTTTTGAGATTTTTTTCTCCAGTGAAACCAACATTAGCATAGAGCAAATTAGATTTCATACACCCCAGTGAGGGGAGTGAGCTTTTCAATGCTAAATTAAACAGAATGGTGTCTCTCCCATATCACTGTGCATATGGGAGGTGGCCATTTCTGCTGCTGTTTTGGAGAGCAGAGCTCAATGTAATCATAGCAGAGCAACATCATCCCAGTAGAGAGAGCAATGTTTTGTGTGAGTTAGAGTTAGCAAATGGCACTAAATTACCAACAGAACCTTTGGTCAGAGGGAAGAAGGTTAAAGGACTGCTGAGACTATTGACTCCTCTACAGTCCAACATCAATAAATCCTTCCAAAAATGTACCAAGTTCTACTTTAAAAATAATTAGGGGTTCCTTTGCCCCTTTAATAATTTTGGCTGCTCTTCAAAAAATTTTAGGAGCATTCCTTTAATAACCAGTGTGAATGCAATTATGTCCAGTTCAGACACATTTGTTCTCATTGCAGTGCCATCCTTTAGGTAAATAGTATCTCTCCTGGGACTGTCATGCAATTGTAGTTGTCAGTATGGAGCCATTCATTTTGAGATGCTGTAAGGGGTGGTTGGGAACAAACACATCCCTCTGGCTAACCAGGGAGCCCTGAAAACAGAGCCTAGCTCTAGTCCTACCATTCAGCCCCGTAAGGGATTATCTGAGGACACACTGGGCTTCTGGCTGAATGGTGGAATTTTCTGTACTCTTTTATTGTCTGTACTGGCAGAGGACAGGGAGCAACAAAACGGATAAAGATGGCTTCTTGATGAATTAGAGTAGGTTACAAGTGCTGGGCTTTTGATAAGGTAGTGCCATGTTTTATAAGGCATTTGAGAAATTAATCTGTATGTCTGAGCTTAAACATGCTTACTCTGGATTTACACCAGAGAAGAATCTAAGTGCAGGTCAGATTTAGGCCATTGATCTTCAAGAGATTAAAATCTCTGATTCAGAGATTAGCATGTGACTTCTACTTTTTCTGATCTTTCTGTCCTGCCAAGGCACAAATCCATGGCTCAGGCATCAGTGTAGTTACAGGCTATGAAAATTGCTTCCAAACTTCCCTCATCCTGCCAGCCTTGCCAGAGGTCCTGCTGGTGGAAGCTGCAAGACTGAAATGTGAATTTGCAAGAATTTTGTTCAGGAATCCCTCCCAGTCAGAAGTCTGGGCATATTGCAAAGATGACTTTTCCTTAATTTGAGCTCTGTTACCCACATTTACATAAAACAGATGCTGAATTATTTTTCTGAATGGTAACAATGTATTTTTGTCCATTTTTTTTAATGTCAAAATAAAAGCCTGGAAGTGGAAGTTGGACAAACTATCCCTTGGCATTGCAGTATCCCACTGTAGCAGGCAAATAATATTCCTGGACTAATGCTTGTGAGAACAGCATGAATTGATATTTGAACAGCAGATAACTTAGTGCTATCTGCTTGTGAAAGCAAACTTAACTGCAGGTACAGCCTTGTCTCTGGTCTATCTTCTGACAGGTAGGGGCAACCCTGCATACCATGTTTCAAAGAAACTGTGGGAGATAAGAGAGTAAAAAAGAGAAGAGTTGAGAACAGAAAGGGAACAGAGAATAAGAGAAAGGGACAGATGAGGGGAGAAGATAAATAGATGGAGAATGATTGAGAAGGAAAATGAACACTGATAATGGTTCTCATAATGGTTTCTAAGTAAGATCAACCACAAAGCAGATTTCTTCTCAGAAACAATATAACAGGGCACTGTCATGGTTCTTGTAATTCCCATTCTCAGCTGTGAAAAGAATGCATCATTGCCTTGCAAGAGAAGTATGTCATTCAGTTGATGCCTGAAGCAGAAACAAAAATTTCTGGTGGCTCCAGGTCTCCAAGGAGCTGAGTTGGAGATTTTGTTTTAGTGGTTGGTTAGTTTTTTCTAAAGGTCCTTTTCCTCCTACACAAGTTTGGAAGTACATCATATTATCTAGTTTTCCAGCTGAATTAGAAGTACAGGGCTTGACATTGGAAGACAGATTAAAGCAAAAACATACAGCAATTTTCCAAGCAACAAAATAATGTCTGCAGTGGGAAATAGGTCCACATGGTATTTGGACTCATAACTCCTATTTCCATACTAAAATCTTATTGGTATCTGCATTTGAACAGGTGCATTTTATGAACAGTCAAACATGCATCTCTAGGAACTGTAATAAACAGCAGCAGAAATGTACAGATGCTGAAAAAGAGGAATTATTGGAACAAAAATTATGTAGATTAGTTTTAAAAAACAGATAATTGTTGCATTTGAACACCAGAGACAGTGCAATTTCAAATATCCAAGTCATTGAAGTGGTTTTAAAGGTTGAATTTTTAAATGAGTGACCACTGGCTCTCCCCAGTTTTTAACTTTAAGAAGCAAAAGCACTTAATTTATTTAGCAGACATCACCATGAAGTCTTCCAGTCTGCATCTATCTGCATTTTACCTATAAGTCTAAAAATAACAAAAAACGAGAAAAAAAAACAGGCAGAACAGCTGTTGTTCTGCCCAGACAAAGCTCTAAATGAAAGCTATTATGATGGAGCAGACTCTGCAATTGAAAATCCATTTACATTTTCAAATCGGATTCCAACTGTAAATCTTAGGTTATATATATGACAGATTAAGAGTCTGGCCCCACTACACTTCTTCCTGGCAAGAGAAAAACCATCTGCACAGCATCACTCATGGTTGCTTCAGTTATGTAGGTATGCATTTTTAAATGACATGGTGATGTATTTTTTCATTTACCTTCCCCTCATTTTCACATGCAGCAAAATCATGCGTATGGCATTTTCCTCAACTCTGTGGTAATTAGCACGCTGGCTAAGCAGACTGAAATGTGTTTTAGTTTGCATTTTACCCTCAGTTTGAGGACCTACTGCATGATTTCCTTTGTAATCACACTAGCTAGGGTAAAACCCCTGTATGAATATATGGCTGTGAAATCAGGCAAAAAAGCCAGGAATACCACTCTCTTTCCAAGCACAGAGAGAGAGTGAAAAAGAGTCTGCACTATGTAACAGGCTGAAGAAACCCATCTGGAGCTGACTCCCAGGGCAGTTTGACCATGTTCTGGGCTATGTGCTCTTCAACCCTTGGGTAAGGGATGAGGGATGACAGTCCTTTCATATGGAGAGCCAAGAACAACCTTCCCAGAGCCCATGCAAGCCTTACTTTGACAGTTTAACCACTGGCTGAGAAGTGAATGGCTCTTGCATTGGGAGCTGTTGAGAGGGGAGCTCCTCCACCATGGCTGATGCGGCAGCCAGAAGTCCCTATGTCTAGAGACTGAGAGTGAGTTCAGCAAGCTGCCCCCAAC
>VYZX01007671.1:30167-62615 GCA_013401335.1 Brachypteracias leptosomus | reverse complement strand
TTCTGTGATTCTGTGAAAATTTGAGCCAAGTGCTAGTATTCTTAGGTTAATGTGACAATGCTTCCATACTGTTGTTGCTGATATTATTTACCAAGCGACACATTAAAATGAAAGAAAGACTATAAATTGAGATTGTTTCCAGCCAGCTGTGATTAAAAGGCAGATCCATATATGTATGTCCCGCCATGTACAAACTAAACAGAAATATGGGTAACAGGAATATGACCCCTTCATGAAGGTGAACATCTGGCTTCTTTCAAACCAGTAATACTGTACTTGCAACAGGTATTAACTGTTTTGCATTCCATTCTTCCCATTTTGGATGCACTGGCTCATTCATTTATTCACTTTTAAATTTATTTGTAATAATTAGGTTTCTGGAACAGCAGATGAAACAAATGTGGGAATCTTCTGCGACTTCATGAGTGTTGGCAATAAAATGAAGGCCATTCTTGCTCATCTCCTGCATGAAAATGGCAATGTAACACAAAGGATAACTCATCTGAACTAATAGCTACAATACTGCTGTTTTTAAAACCAGAACACTAAACTGTAGACAAGTAAATCTATTATTAAATTTTACATTAAGAAATTAAAAGACAATGAAAGGGAGACCAAACAACCTATTGGTGACTACAAGGATTGAAAAAAAATCTTTTTTTGTCACAAGGAAATGGGAAAATACAAAATAACTCTCATAAAAGGTAGTGTATTTATCTTACTGTTTGGAAAAAAAAAAAAAAGGTTAACAATTTACATAATTTAGATTATATAATCTCTAACATTCAGGTCTCCTTAAACTGATGTAAATTCAAATTATTATGACTGATGTCCAGAGTTGTACCAAAATAAAATTTGTGCAAGTGCAACACCGAGATGCAGAAGGAAAAGATTCCAACTTTTCATTTTAAAAATACATTCTTTCAGCCTTATGCTTTCTTCAGAGGAACTCATATAGTGTTTCCCTTCCCACATATACATTCTTACATTTTGTACATATGCATTCATGCATCTAAGATATGGAAAACAACTATTAAGAAATAACAGAGTAAATATCCCTACGTCCATTGAGAGTATAGTTCACATGTTTTGCATTTCCTCCCACCAAAGGCAGTAGAAATTTTCCTACAGACTTGAAAGAGCAGCATCAAGCTTACCAAATGTGATCTGCAGATATTAAGGGTCTTCAAGAGTTGAAAAGAGCAAACCCAGGAAAGGGATTTGGAGTCTCATTTTACAAGCGCCAAGATGAATGTTAGACTAAAATTAGTTTTCATCCTGGTTCTTTAGCATGTCTCTGTTGGGTATTTTACGTTATGCATTTTGTCAAGCACATATTAATAACCTCAGTCCTACCTTTTAAAGTTTCCATAATGAACTTTTTGAGATAGTAAATGTATTTGGCATCATCTCTCTTGGTGCTACCAGAAACAAACCAGCTGTTCTCCACAATGAATATTTGGGGGTTGTTATATTCACTGCTTATCCAGTAAAGGAGCTGCCTCAGGCTTATTGATTCCAACTGCTGGAATTTCATGTGGGAGTCCAAGAGCTGGAAACTCAGGGTAGCTCCAAAAGAAAGAGCAAAAAAGTCTGCTGTTCCCTTGATATACTTCTTCTCAACGTCACTGAATTCGGGCAACAGAGAAGAGAGGTCGCTCCTCATGCTCTCTGGATAGTCACCATCAATAAATATGGGCTTAGCAAACCAGCCAAGCACAAAATCAAGGGATTTTTGACATTCTTTTATGTTTTTTTCAGTCATGCGTTGAGGTTTTATCCAGTGGGAGCTAAGGGCAATGGACACTTTTCCTCTTTGAGTTGGACGAAAATGGTCATTGTAGAGATGCCAGACTTTAGTATGTGCCTGTTGGAAAGAAAGACTGTAATTAATGCCTCTGAAATTCCATTTTAAGTAACACAATTACTCTCAAGTACTGATGTCCAGCGTCACATAGTAACCACATAAACACAGCATTTGAGGGCTCAGCCTTGTTCATTCATCAGCAGTTTACAACTCCTAAATTAACTTTTCTTTAGTATCATATTAATACCATATATCAACTAGAACTCGCTGGTTGGTCAGGGAAAACATCATTTCTGTTTTCTATGAGATACTAGGCACTGAACACACTTTTAGCTAGACACATTTATTAACTTTTGTTATTGACTTCAGACATACTTCCAGTATTTACAAAAATGAAAATGCATTTAACTAAACATGTTTCAAAGTATGTTTTCATTGTAGGAATATCACATTATCTGTAGATTCACAGACACATAAAGAAGGAAGGTCTATTCTTAAGAACTGCCCGTATCTCTCAAGTAATACCAGACAAAGAAACACCCTTGAACCTATTCTTTTTGGAACCAGATCACACAATATAAGAAAAACTACAATTTATCACTGCTCCTGAAAAATTATTCCAATAATTCAATTTAGTTCAATTAAAATTTACTATTTACCTCTAGCATCAGATTTCAACCACTTGTCTTGGTATAATTTTATCCATTACTGTGAGGAGATCTTTTCTACCAAATTTCTTTCCTGTAATCTTACAGAGTCAGTTGAAACAGTCTCTTGATGTTTCCTTTGAAAGCTAAATAGATTAAGTTCCTGGAGCTTTGCATTATCTTCAGGCATAGCTTCAAGCTCTCTAACCATTCTCACTGCTCTCCTCCGATTCTCTTCCAATTTGTCATCATCTGTCTTAAACCGCAGAAGCAGAATTGGACATAATATGCCAGTGGTAGTCTTGGTCAGTAGTAAAACCAGAGACAATTTAATATGTTATTTCTGTTTATGTGGCCACAGCATTACACTGTGAGCATATGCTCATCTAAACTACCATATCTTCAGAGGCCTTCACCATCTAAAACATGTTTTTAATTTGCACCTAGCTTATCAACAAATTTTGACAGCTCTAAGAATCAACATCCCACCTTTTTGTCACCTATACCTTAGTAGAAATTGTAATGCTTTTTTCTAGGTCATTGACAAAAAGGTAAAAAATATGAGATCTAGTTATTAGATAAAGCCTAATTACTTTCAGTTCACTTTTGCATTTTGAGACTTATCTGTTAGTATTTGTTTATATGCGCTATGATGTCATGAACCACCATTCTTGACATACAAAGTCACGGATATGGCGAATGTGACAGATTATTAATCAAAATGTCAAACACATTTTAAGCCCTTCCTGGAACATAAGCCATATAGAAAACCTTAAATTCCACTCCATGCAGTTGTTTTGTTGGCAAATTTTATTATTAATTTATTGATAGCTGCTGTTCACAGTTTCCTTTTCATCCACTCTTACCATTCAGGCATTGAACCACAATGATTTCCAGTTGTCAGCATTACTAGGAATATTAAGCAATTAAGATTCTTAATCATTTTTGACATAGACACTGTTAATTACCCAGGAAAAATAATGCATTCTATCACTCTACTCTTCTTGCAGAGTTTTAATTCTCACTGCTGGGAGAAAAACAATTGGAAGTGAAGGACAACTAAAGGTAAGATCAATAATCAAGGCTCAGTTCAGCTGCCCCCATACGGGAACCTGCTGCCTTTGAGTCATCATGGAGTATATAAAACATCTGTGCAGGTCTGACTAGAGGCTCCAGAGGAGACTAGACCTGTGTTCTTTTACAGTGGTCATCAAAATCCAAAGAGAACAATCTTGGAAACCGTGAATCACAGTCCACACCTCTGTGTGTGTATCTGAATCAAGCTCTCAGTTGCAAACTTCAGCACAGATGCCCTCATTTATAATACATTAATACCTCAGATAAATGTGATGCAGTCCTACTATCTGTATTAATACAATGGATTTTGATGTTAGTGAGAAACTAAATATAGTAACCACTTCAAAGTCTCACACCAAAAATAAAAGCTGACCTAAGTACACAATTTTACTTCATGCTGAAGCTCCATTATGTTGATGAAAGAACAAAAGGCATTACGCATCCTGACCAAAACACTACACAGCCAATGCTTTAAATTTGATTTTAAAATACCATTGGGAACACATGTGCCACCACTTGCAACTCACATTTGCACATGCAAATCTTCCCTCATAAAAGTGACATATATTCTTCCTCTGTTGACTTGATTCATCTCCAGATTTCCTGTTTCAAATGTTAAGATACCACCACACAAACACTCAAACACATTACTTCATCTCTGCCACCAAAACTTGTGGGTACGCTGCTTACCCATAGAGCACCTCGAGGACTGTGGAGGACTTGCCCCATAACTCTCAGCCCTCCCCATTCCTATCAGTGGAGAAAGATCTTCCAGCATTTTATTAGCTTTGATTCTTCCATGAAGAAAGGAGGAAGACAATCCCACAGGTTATCCCTCTACAGAGATAAGGAGGTGCTGTTTACTCTCTCATTGCAACAAAAAAATATGAAGCGTAGCAGTGTGGAATTATCTCACTCAACTTTATTTTCTAAGCAGGTCATCTAGTCTGCCTCTATAAAAAATGAGAAGACTGTCTAAGACATGCAGGGTGAGTCACTCTTTGGGAGTCCATCTCTCTGCACTGATGACAGACAAAACCTGTTATTCACTTTAGACAAGACATTCTACAGACAGACGAAAGCAGGCAAGAAGCCCACTTAAATGTCTGCCCTCTGGAGTGTGCATGAAGTGGAATTATATTATTTCCATTAAAAAAACAGCTAAACATAGAAAATAGTGCATCAAGGTCCCCAGGCTCTGTGGATCTAGATTAATGAAGTAGTTTAAAACTGGATAGAAATAAAGCTGGAATAAGCCAGTGACAGAGCAGAGTCTCTATGGAAATCTGGGACAGAATTCATTTGCCTAAAATTAGGTGTCTAACGCAGTTTTAGACACTTCAGAGTATTCCAGTCTGAATTCCAGCCAGTTTCAGAAAGCTGTGAGTGTCTCATAAATCCTAAGTCACATCTCTCAGCTCCACAGAGACACCTGGGTACTACAGAATGTGTCAACTGCTAATTTGCACCTATACTCAGGCAAATGGATCCCATTTCGGGGGTGAAACTCATTTTGAGCTAAAGGCACTTTATATTTCGCTGTCCACATGTGAGCTAGATGCCCAAGTTCTTACTAGATGCCCAAGTTCTCACTATAGGCAATGGAGATCTTGAGGCTCCACTCAGCTGACTGAACACAGGCATCAGGTTGCCACTTCAGAATGATACAGGCTTAGGTCACATCTACCACTTCCATGCAGATGTCCTGAACAGCCTGGGAAGTCTCATGTGGCACTATTTACAATGAGCTAATGGGATCCCACTTCAAGTCAATCCATTCAATGAAGTCTAAAGAGTGGTTCCCCAGTACAGTACAACAGCTAAATCGTCATACTCAGCAAGACCACTACCTAGATCCCAGTAACTGTATGGATTAGCAGTAGGATTTAACGTAGGTGCCTAGACCTTTTTGAGATGCCTTACCTGAATGAGGTTGGCAGACATGATTCAGGACCCAATGGGAGACCTTGGTATTCTGGAGCAGCAACAGAATATCTGAACAGCATTCAGATATTCTACCCAGGCAGAATATCCTAGAGTAGCTCAAATGACACTATAACTCTGCTGGGTCAACCAAAACCTTCTAGATGTCTATTACCTATAAGCAGAGTTTAGCCTCCCAGATCATGTGCAGAGAAAACAAGTAGGAACCTATACACCATCAGTTCCTTTTCATTTATCTGAAATCTTACTTCCTGATCTCAGTGACTTACCTATTTGGTACCTCTTTTTAGTTCACAGCTGGCTAAAATGGCAATACACACTTCAGTACTTTTACTGATGCACAGCACAGCCACTCCATATCCCTGGTTTTGTGAGGTGCAGAGGGGTCTTACCTTGCTTCT
The DNA here is from genome assembly GCA_013401335.1 of Brachypteracias leptosomus. NCBI lineage: Eukaryota > Metazoa > Chordata > Aves > Coraciiformes > Brachypteraciidae > Brachypteracias > Brachypteracias leptosomus. The sequence goes on along the minus strand of VYZX01007671.1, from coordinate 56,739 downwards.
TGTTAGTTCAGCACTTGGCTTGACTGGAAAACCTTACTAAAAAAGGCTGGTTGCAAACTGGCTCTAGGAAGGGTTGTGCAGTCACCCATGTGTTATGAGCAGGACTAACTCCTAAAACTTATGGGCTGTTTTCCAGGCTGCTGATTTGGAGTAGTCTTGTCATTATTACCTGCATTCAGAGAGTAACACATACCGTTAGATACCAAACACTTGACTGACACTTTTTGGGGGGATACTGCCCTGTATTCTTGTACCTGTTGAGACTTGAGTTAAGCTGGTATTAGGAAAGCTGTGGATTAGGATGGGTGCTCTCTGTGCTTACTAGTGCCTATCTTTCAGGACAGACTGTCAGCAAAGACTGTAAACAGCATTTACCTCACCCTTAAAATGCTTTCATCACTAAGAAAATAATGAAGTTTTATATCAACATGAAAATGTAAAAGTCTCAAGATGCAGCTTGTGTGTAGCTAAGCCCATTTGTATATTTGCACTTCACTCATGTTTCAGGCTCTGACACAGTCCCATTTTCAAGCTGAACCATGCTCTACCTATATTCAATTCATGAAATTCTGATAATGCTGATGTTTATCAGTCTTAAATAGATCTCTGTGTGAGTCAAAGTCCATAATACCAAAATTGAGCCTTGATGAAGTGTCAAACGCATTTCCGAGGCAGAGAAGCTCCCTGCAATGCCATAGCATGGGCTAGTCCTATAAAGTCCAAAATCCTGCAGTGACAGCAGAAATAATTCAACACTGGCAAACAGGCTTCACAATCTGACACAGTCATGTCCTACTCTATTGCAGGACAGATCTACATAGTCCAAGAATCATTAGGTGAAGTCAATTTAGTAATACAGAGACATCTGTTTGCCTGACTACTCCTCTAAATTCCTGGCCAAGATCATTAAGACCTTTCCGAGTCTGGCACTGATATGTATCATTCTGCAAGTTCTCAGTTCTTACAGCTATCATGATGCATAACCTTCACAAGAGCAAATCAAGAATTATAATTGGGAACATCATGATTCCATAATTTGTGTTCATTCCTCTAGAACATGTCTCAATTTTAAGTTGTGTGTCTTCTGAACCAATAATAATACCATTCATTTCACAAATAAACTGCGCAAATACCCTTCTCTCCATGTTCAGATGAACTATGCTGTATTAACGCTCTATTTGCATATTAATGAAACTGAATAGGAAAGTGTTACTAAAACTCATTTAGCAATACAAAGACAAGAGTTAATTGGAAAAAATGTGCAAAGGCTTTTTGATTACTAGAAACTGGTCGAGGTACCTTCAACAAAACCGTCATTATTCAGTCCTACATCAAAAGCCCTTCTGAAATGAATATAATTATTGGAATGACATGGGAAAGTCTAGTATATGATTAGTCAGAATGTGCCTTGTACCAAGAAGAGGAAAATATAACGTGTTTTTCTTTCTGCATAATCAAACCCAAGTATTTTAATCAAAAGCTACAAGGGATGTCACATTTCATGTAATGTTTCACCCTTAGATCTAAAGTCAAGTAGATTTTACCCACACAGTCTTTAGGCAAACTTTCTCTTTCACAAGCAACTTATATTCTTATATACTAAGTAACAGATACAGGTATTTAGAAATTGCTTAAGATTTTTCCCATATTTCAAAGTTGGTAAGATAACATATTCATGTACAAAGCACGAGACTTTGCTACAGACAGTATGTTAGTCACATAGTAACTTCATTTTTCTTCTATAACTTCTTCCCAAATATGTATTTTTCTAGTTGTCTCTTTAGAGTCTGTTAGTCAACATTACCACACATGACTGATTCAATAAATTTGGTATTTCTGACCACTCTCAACAATCTGGGACTAGAATTAGGCTTGTAAATGGTATACAGAATGCTAAGTCAACATTTTTCAGTCTATAATCACTTAATGTAAAAAATGCTACAATTACAGCTTTAAGTATTGATCACACACTGTTTTGTTCCAGTTCCTTTCTCAGCACAATTTAGTTACTATATTTCACACTGTGCTGGTCATTGTAACATGCTGATACCTCATGAACATGAATTTATGCCTGCCATATGTAAGAAAGGAAGCAATAACATTCCTAATTTAAGAACTGGGAACAGAGATATTTCAACGTGCATAAGAGAAAAATTAAACTAGGTACCTTAGGTTGTAGAGAACTGTATTAACTCCAGAACAATGCTTCTGTTGGTATGATACTCACCTCTAGAGAAAAAGCATCAAAGATGGCATTAAATACTGGTCTGAAGGCACAGCAGCTAGCTAAAACACCATTTCTCTCCATCACAGGCAAAATAGAGGCGCTTTGCTAACATGAGAATAAAAAGGAGAAGGTAACCTGAAAGCACAAAGCTAAGCCACAGGCATCAAGATGCACTGCAGGTGTTCCAAAAATCTGAGCAGAAGGAAAAATAAATAAATAAATAATAATATAAGGAAGGAGATAATAGTTATTTTTACATTTTAATTTAAATTTTATAGCAGAGGAAAGTCTGGGAAGGCTTGTAGTTTCACATACTGTATGTATAAGCCTAAGTGAACAGTATCTCAGATAGATATGCAGCAGAGAGACACAAAGTGACCGCAATGTGACAGAAGGAAGCCAAACCCCCTTTGATCTCATTGTGTCAGGTGGCTGCTGTAGAAAACTTCTCCTTTGAAGTACCAAAAGAGTAGATGTTATGGCCCAAGCCCCAAGTTAAGCTTCTCTCAGATTCACCCTGCCTTGCAAGGCCACTTGCTTGGCAGGTGTCCTGTCGTGGCAGCCAGAGGGAAGGCAGCTGGGCTGTGCCGTGCACTCTGCAAATCCCACCGTCACCATCAGAGGCTATGCAAACACAGGCACCCCTTCAGGGGGGGACAACATTCATCTCACCTGATTTTTGTCACCATCTGCATCTGAGCAATTCACATGCACAGCGGAGGGGAAAGCTTCTAGGCCACAATTCAACCAAGGCATTTTTAATGCCCAGATGAGAGTGTGATGAAAAGAGCCTCCACTCCTCCCTCTCCACCCACCACCCAGGCAGGCTGGCACCACCACTGCAGCCCACATCCTGCCCAAAGGAACTAAAGCACCAGGAGACGAATGGCCTGAGAAATCAGTTTAAAGTCTCCCAAGATGTAGAAGTCTCTGAAAATAAAAAGGTCATCTAGAAAAGAATTAAGCAGCATTTGACTTTGAGAAGCAATGGGAGACAAGATAAAAATAGCTTTATTTCTGACAACAAGTGCTTCTGAGACACTTGATGTGTTTAATCATTTTCCGTTACCTCTGACAGAAAAGATTAATTACGGAACTGCATAAAAATAGTTCAAGGAATGTTGTGACCCATGTGAATATTAAAGATAGGAGAGATTCTTAAACAGAGTACAAAAAGAAGATAAAAGTACAGAACAGTTTGAGTCATTTAAAGCTGAGAGACAATCTTGCAGTACTGAAGGGAGCTAAAATAGTCCCTGATGAAAGACTTGACTGACTGGAATCTGGGACACAATGCTCAGGCAGTATTCAGAAGAGAAGACAGATAAGCCTGTTGCTCTCAAAAATCATAGTGAGAAGGACAACCATAGTAACATACGTACTCTTTAATAACATCAGTTTAAAAACAGAAACAATTTTTGCCTAAATACAGAATCAAAAATAACTAAATAAATATACAAAAACAAACACTTCCAATACCTTTAAGAGTAAAAATTCTGGAAGAGGTGACTAATATCACTGTGTTTGATCCATCACCTGCTTTTCTAGTGGATACATGGGGTAGGTGCACATGGGGAAGCTAAATATTCATCTGTGCATATTCACTCCCTCAACATACCACTTGTAAATGTTTGTTCTACACACTGTGGAACTATGTTTTCTAACCCAGGTGTTTCACAGGGAGAAAGAATGTACTTCTGATGGCTTAGTGGAAGCACATGGAGAGAATTACTTTGGAAAGTCTCAGAACAGTTGCAGAAGATAATCAAAAAAGGCCAATGAAATAAAATAATGTGAAAGAAAGAAAAATTTTCTTAGCAAGAGATAGCAGTAAACACAAATAAGACTAAAGCCCATCATCAATACGTGCACTCGACAGACAAGGAAGTGGCAAAAAGATCTCAGCTTGCTGGGCCTAATCTAAGTAGCTAAACAAACAATGCAGCTTGGAAAGATGTTGAAGACGACCTATATTTTGGGCTGAAAATTATAGAATATAGAACCTAGGTTACTCATTACCACTATCCCTGCACTTAAAGCACCCAGGGTAGAAGCCCTATGCTCTGCTGTTAATACTTAAACTCGAATCTCATCCTGGGCACACTAGTAGATTAAAAATAAATTGACCCAACTGAGGCATATATCTGCTCCTGGAGATGTACTGGAACATTCTGTATGCAACTTAATGCTGAGAGTCTCCCAAGGAGAAAGAGAGGAAGAAATCCTTGTCATACCATTATTCCAAGAACATCAGCTGATACTGGATTTGGCAAACCATGTTTGTAAAGTTGGGAAAAGTTGATAGACTGGCAGTCAGAAGTTATTCCTGGGGTACAAGAATGTGCTGTCCTAAAAGCTCCAGAAGTTCACCTAGAAATGAATGGGTAGAGGCTTCTCCCCAACTATGGTCCCCAAAGAAATTAGATTACAAGAGAAGCATTCATGCCAAAGTGTTCATAAGTCCTGACCATCAGCCACAGAAGCAGTAAAAATATCCCCAAACCACAGAGAAAATCTTATTGCAGGAACAAATAATTGCATGAAGATCAGACATTTCTTATGCTCCAATCTGGCCTATCGTAAAAGCAGACAGCAGGATTTACTGGGTAATGGTTGATTTTTGAGTAATGAATTCTGTTATACCATAAACCACACCTGTCACAGCAAAAATGCCAGTCTGGCATAACAGATCTAGCATATGCTGTCTTTGTGATCTTGTTACCAGGGCAAGGCTGGAAAGAATCTCCCACTACATTTATAGGGCAGCAATACCACTTTGTATGCCCTCATTACCAAAGGATTTCACTCTGCTCCAGCTTTATGCAATATTCATATCATCCAAACATGAGAAATATTATCAGAGGCTAATCAAATCCATGTAATTTCATGAACAGATGACGTATAAACCTACACCCAGACTCAAACAGAGCTGAAAGAGTTAATTAAATGAGTAATCCACAACTTTGGGACCACAATTCTGAGTAAATTGATGAGCAGGTTAAGTGGTACATGAGAGAAAAATATTTAGGAGTAGACGAAGGACCTTTTAAACAGTGAGTAAAATTAATAGCAAGCTCCTTGCTTTACAAGCTTGCATGAGCTCAGATCTCTTCTAAGATTGTTTACTTTTCCTCAGGATTGTATATCCATGTTTGCAGATATAATTAAGCCTTTAACCAAGTTGTTAAAGAAGGTGCAGCAATGGGAATGGAGATCAGGATGAAACCTGACCTCTTCAACATTCAATAAACGCTGGCACAGGTAGAGACACTGGGGATGCTGTTACAGCATGGATGCTTTATTTGCACTTTATTACCCCTCCAGAAGCAGTAAAGGCCATGTTAACACAAAACTAAGGGAAGTCAGTCAGTTCGCTGTACAAATGTGGTGCTCCTGGGAGACTTAACACAGTGACTCAGAAATTTCAGTGGGAGAAAGGCCTAATTACCAAGCTCAGCATATTTAAGAGTATCAATAGTGTTAGCTCAGCAGAAGAATGGACTACAGTGATAGGTAGTCCCTAGAGCATACCATGGGGATGTCATCCCATTTGTCATCCATGAAAAGTCACTTTAAAGAGGCTAGGAACAACAGAAAGGTAGCCCCCTCTGGGAGAAGACATTAAGCAATTGGTACAGAATTATTTAATGGGTACTACAGTAAACCTTTTCTACTACATAAACTAGACTCTTTCCCTTTTCAGCACCCAAAGATTCCAGCTCTATAGCTGCAGTTATCAGTCTTCAGAAAACTGTTAGATTACAATTTGACCAGATGTGAATACAGATTTCTTCCTTCATTTTCTAATCAGTCTGCAACTGTTCATGTGAGATCCAGCTGTATTTGCACACACCCCCACATAAAGCAATCACTATAAACTGTCTCATTGTGTATAACCTGTCTAAAAGGCTCTGGTTTGTGCACATGGAGTAGAACTGACTGAAGGGTGTGATTTCAATTATACACCTTTACAAGTAATGCTCAAGGTGCAAAAATCACAAAAACTGTATATATATACTAATTTAACTTTAATCCAGTAAGTTCTGCAGTTGCTTTTGCATGATCACTGCAGATAATAATGCATTTGACTGTCACATCTGAAGTCTAGTTGGTTGTACAACAAGCCACAAAAGCAATGATTACAGCATGCTGCAACAGCAAGCTAATTACTCATAAACAACAGCAGCAGAGAAGACACGATGTCATTCTTGATGGGAATCCCTCTTGTGTGGCCCCTTTCAGCTGCAGGAGTTTTTAACTTGGCTCTACATCCTGCAGCTGTAATCCTACTTAAACTTTTACACTTCATAATTTGCATAAAATAGAAGAGAATTAAGTGCTGAGCAAGTTGAGGAATAGCTATACCCTAGAAGAAAGAACTGTGGGCCTGTCCTCAGACCTATGCACCTTATCATCAGGCCATACCAGGCAAGGAAGAGCTAATGGCTCCAAGAAGGACTGCTACTTGGTCCTGATCAATAGAAACCACAGGAAGACTCACAACATCGTTGCTAGATTCAGGAGTGATACCTCACAATTTGCAGACTACTGAGAAACAGGGTTATAACCCAGTAAATACAGTATTGTTGTTGCTAGTACCAAGCTACAGGAGGCATATGAGCTTTATCTTGACTCAGCAGCTATGACTTACTGGGATGTGCTTTGGGGGACCATGAGTCTGTTTTGGCTGCAAAACTGCTCAATGATCAGGGGAGGAGGGAACTATTGACTGACTTGGTTTTTTCCACCCTTTTGCTTAAAGCCAGGTCAGTGGGGGTATGGTTCTATCCAAATGGTATCACAGGCCTATTTCTAGGCAACTGAACCCCAACACTAATGCCAACCTAGGTCTGAGAGAGATCCTGCCTAACCTAGATCTGCTACCACAGAAGAGTACGGGTCATCTGCGAACCTTGTGCCAAATGTGTGAGCCAGTGCAACTGTCATGAGCATTTCACAACATGAATGGCAGCAGATAACTATGCTCAAGCAACTGAATTCCACCCCTAGGGAGCAGAAAGCAGCTCCAGATCCTGTCACATGGCATTAGACATCAGAAGTGTTAATGTCCACTTGTGACCAAAGATTCAGTTGCTTAAACAGGGGCATCCAGTATCATTTGGGATGTTCTGGACTATCAAGACAGATAGAACACAAGACCTGTGGAAAAACTGTGTCTTTTGGACTGGCAGCTGGAGGCATGTCAGGATGTTCTAGGCTTCTCAAATGGTACATGTTTGCCTATGTGTGCAACTTTTTCAGCCCTTAGTGGCTTCTAAAGAGATAGTTTTGTGATTGCATGACATTATAACTGTGAGAAGGACATGCACTGTGGGAGAGTATGCAAGCCTATATCAAAATCTGGGAGAAATTCAGGAAAACTAAGAGGACTTAAGCTAGACTTTCTCACTCCAGAATTCTTACACCAGCAATAACCCCTGAAAGGCTGACACAGTGAATCATAGGACCACATAGATGGACAAGGCAAGTAGAACTGCGTAACTCCTAACGTAGTGGTCTTGATGCCTCAGTTGTCTGCCCATCTTTGCAACACCACAGGAAACCATAGGGTTAACTGACTCATTTTAATTAACGCAATGATTATTACGAGCTAAAATACTTCCTTAATGCTATTGCTTCCATGGCATTAGGCTATGAAAGGAAGATCAGGGAAACTGCAGGAGGAATTAAAACTGGCTACTCAGCAAAGGCACATCTCATCACTGGGGATACAGTCACTGGAGAAGGCAGACTTTGGTCAGAAACCTTTATTTTGAGGAATCATCACATTTCTCAGAAGCCACCAAGAAGATAAAGTGCAGCTGTTAAAATCACAACGCAGAGGAGGAGAGAGAAATTCCAGCACAGGGAAGGATGAGGAAAACAAGATTCACTGCGGGAAGAGAAACTCTTGGGGTACCACATTTTTAAAGACTCAAATAACAGAGTGATGACTTAAGTCAATAGATTGGGGGACAAAATGAGGCATCCAATTTTATGGTGGAAAAAAATCTCGAATCTTTGCATTTCTTCAGGGGCAAGGATGATTTATATTTATTTATCCAGTCTTTTCTACGGGCTTTTGGCTATGTTACTGTCACAAATTAAACTGGATTCAATTTATATCTCCTTTGATTTGGGAAATACATTTAGAACTTCATCCAAAGCGTGCTGAAACCATGAAAATACACTTTTGAGGTATAAATAAGTCCCTTTATGTCTGATTCTAAATGCATGTTTAATGGTAGATATAAAATCGTTCTACTACAGAGAGGAGTATTAACCCAAAAGCGTACAAATAAGTTTTCCTGCTTTATTCTTGTAGTCTGCAAACATAATAAAAAGCACCATTTGAGCTAAAAGTTAGAATCTTGTAGAATAGAAAACTGCAATAAACAAATAGTATTTACAATTAAATATCTAATTCTTACTTTATAAGCACAATCTTTGTATTGCTGTTTATCAGTAGAAATTTAGTTGGATTTCACCTGTTTGTATACATGGAATCCAACTAGTTTAGCCAACATAATATTGACTAAATGTTTTAACATAGTTGCCAAGAAGTTAAATGTTAATAAACTTGATATAAAAATACCAGCTACAGTTGTTTCCTTTTTGAAAGTATATTCTGCATTTTTATTTGATGTAATATAAAATAGGGGGGCTTACTACACCATGTACTGAAATCTCAGTGTTAGCAATCAAGAAAAGAAATCACAGTAAAAGACCTAAAGCAGCTGTTATCCATTCCTTAGAGAAATAAAAAGAAAACTTAAAAAACAAAAAATAGAAAACATCAAAAGAAAAAAGAGTGTTGTCAGGGTAATTGTTTAGTCTAAGCCAAACAGAAAAGGGCATGTGTTGGTTAATACACGCTGCTGCAAATGCTAATAAGCTGCTCTTCTTGTCAGCAATCCCTGTTTCAGCTTCTGTGCTCTCACCAACATAGTCCTAGACACCTTCTGATCAGAATTAACATCATATTAACAGATTGAAGCAGTCCTAAATATCATGTCAACTGGACAAATTTTGAACATATTTAGCACAGTTAGGTTTAGACTATATATATATGGCAGAAAGTAACGCTGCTCTGCTTCACAGTTACCATGAAGGTAGGTACATTCACAGCTGTCAGGAGGCCATGTACAATTACAGTAATTAGGTGAGTATCTAACAGTGAGACAGATGCTACTCTTTAAATATTGTCTGTTTTAAAGGAGGGCAGTTCAAAGCAGAGAATTTGGAAAGTTGCCTTATTTCTAAGTAACTGACTAAAGAGCTATACAGGTATAGCAAAAACCTTTCAACAGATTTGCATGAAGATATCCATCAAAACTTGCTCCATGTTTGTTACAGCCCCACTCCCAGACAACAAACTGCTCAGAGACATCCCAGGCTTAAATGCAGGAGGACAGGAAATGCAATAAATCCAGTGACTGATTTTTTTTTAACTACTGTCCTTGATTTTTAGACCAGTACAAGCTCATGTAAGCAGACAGATTGCTTACATATATTCTGGACTTGTTAGATGGAAAAGGAGATTAAGTGTACTCCTTGTGCCTAATAAAATTATAATATGTAGCTTGTTAACTTCCAGTCATAGCACCTACATCTCCTTTAGCAAACAGAAGAGCTGAGGACTCAATATCTACAATAACCTATGGACTAGAAGCTGATTAGCAGCTGGATTACACTAGGTGCACTCCTGCAAAGCAGTTTCCAGGCTACCTTCATCTAAAATCAATCCAGCTGGGTCCTCCAAAACCACTTCAGGCTACAGACCACAGTATAGCAAATGGAGGCAATGAGGAGATTCATATTGCACACACACTTCTGATTCATACTGTATTGCTATTGCGGATGCACAAATCCACAATATGTGGATGCACTTAAACAGCCCAGTGCTACAAAAGCGTGAGAAACTTTGTATTTTTTATTAAAATCAAACAGGAAAATAATTTTTCATTCTGAGAGATTCCACATGGTGGAATAGTGAGATCTCTAGTCATTTTGTCCTGAAGAAAAAGGTTTTCATTAGCCACAGCTATGCCAACACAACCTTCAAGCATGTAGTACAAAGGATAATGAAAAAATGGATTTAAGACAGAACACATTATATCAGGATGATGATTCAGATATTAAGAAATTCACAGATTAAACAGCTTACATGGAATCATGGTTCAATCAATGATGCTACAGGAAGAGCAACTGGCAGTGCAGTAATTATCTCATTGCCCAGACACCGATGAAAAGCAAATTGTTGGCCTGAATCAGGGTGTGAAGGACTTTAAGAGCCAGGCATTTTGCTGAGATGAAGGGAGGAAGGCAGGGAGAGAGGAAGAAAGGCAGGAGGAAAGGAAACAGAAGAGATTGTATCACATTAACTGAACATTTTCACTGGAAGCTCTTTTACATGTGAATGCTCTTACAGAAGAGCTAAGATACTCTGCATGAGAGACAGACACAAGCTTTTACTGGGAAAAAACAAAATCTCTGTAGAAATGAGCACTTGTTAAAAAAGTCAGGCTTCATCTATCTCAATCAAAACCCACTTTCATCATAATAGTGAGATGCAAGAAAGTGGAGATGTTGGAAAGAAATGCTGAAGAAACAGTAGGGATTTTATGGATATATTTTGAAACAAAATAATGGATAGTATTAGGATATGATTTATATTAATATATATATGATCCCACCAGGCACTTTTCGTAATAGAGGGACAGAATATAAGGACAAAAGGGATGCTCTGCTGAATCAGATTCTCCTGAAGCCCTCCTTTCAAGGATGAGTCTGTGATGCAGGAGAAAAATGGGAATGAAAGTAGCATCCTTCCACAAGCCTTATCTACTGTAGACCAGGAGTCAGTCCTGTTAATTGTGCATCTCCCTAAGTTCCTGCATGATGATGGCTAATCAACTGCTGCTTTCATTGTGGACCCAACAGGGGATTTCACGGGAAAGTATGAAATGTTCAGAGCAGGGCACTGGAAATGCTTTGTTAAATGACACAATATTCCAGAAGATGGTGATGAGTCATATTACTGTGTAAGAATTCTGGATTCAGAGAATTTTCACAGATAGACAAAAAACACCTTACTGAAAAAAAGTCATTACTATCTTTATGATCCTGTGTATACTTTCTGTCAGGGATTAGGAAAACTCAATCACAAAATTAATAAGAGCCTCAAGGGCATCAGGTTCAACACCCTGCTGCTATGGGCATATATATATGACGCAAACCTATTTATAACCTGATCCAATTTGACTTTAATATTGGCCAGGTATTTTGTTCACACTGTTCTCTCTGGAAGACTACTACAAAATCGCACTTCACAAATGGTTTCCTTTTCTTCCTGATTTTCAGGTTGAATTTAATTCATGTTCAGTCTAAACACTTTGGTTCTTGCAATCAAAACCTTCCCTGGACCTACTTATTTTCCTTCACTTGTTTCTACCATTGATCTATTTATAGGCAGCAAGTATATTCCCTCCCAGTGTTCTTGCTCAGGTAAATAAGCTGTGTTCTAGAAAGGTAATTCCTCATCTCTGCTGGAAACATCACCGGATACAGACTGGAAACAAATGTGTCTTTGTCACAGCTGGATAATATTGGCATCTGATGGTCATGCTGTGATCAGCAAGTTCTCATCTTACGGAAAAAAAATGTTGAGTCTTTCTGTTCATCTGTTTATTATCCTGATTATCCCTTGCACTGGCACCGTTTCCTCAAGTTTAGCTCATGCTCTAATTAGTGCAATCCTACTCTGTGCCAAAGCATGGGAGTTAAAATACATTAAAAAGTTCAGCTAGGAACTGCCCTTGAGCCTGAAGCTTCTACTTATTGTGCAACTTGTTGTGGTAACTGCTTTAGCAATTTCCTAGCTACTGCTGAAAATTCCCTTCCTCCTCAACTGAAACAGTAATTCTCCATGTGCCACCATTTCAGATGTCTTACTGAAAATACAGACTGAGTAGGTTTATCATATTTTCTTTTTCTAGATAATCAGTTACCACTGAAAGCAATCTGATGGTTTTGGCTTGGCTTTCATATTGTAAATTCACAGTGTTTTGTGTCCATTGCACCTGTAGTTATTTTCATTTATCTGACCTTCATCCTCATTAACCTTCCCTGTCTATGAGTGTCAGTGCTCAACATGATCGCCTTTCTTGACAGTTCAGACAAAAAGCATTAGTTGATTTTGGAAGTACTCCTTTTTAAAAAAAAATCCTATCTTCTTCCTGACTACTTGATGGCTGTACGTATTTCCTTATGCTACTTTTCCTTAGGTGATTGAAGGATATCTTGTGATTTGTTTTAAAATAACGAGGCTCTTTATTTTTAAGACTTAATGCACATCTTAAATTTTCTGTTTATCATAGTCAGTAAATGCTTATTGCATTACTGAAATTGGAATGAGTTTCAATAACTTCCTTGGAGAAGATAATGGGACCCTAGAGGAAAGGGACATCTTTTACTTCCAGTCAGAAGACTGTGACAACTAGTATATAGTTGGTGTGTGCATATCAGTTCCAACTAGGGGCAAAATTTTTTAACTTTCTTTGATGTTTTAAACTACATTTTCCAAGGACTTCTTTATATTTTTTGAAAAGGAATGAAACGCTTTCAGCGTGCTTCAACAGTCAGTAGCAGCTGGCTGGCAAAAGGGAGTGAAGAGCCACAGGACTGGGCTACTCACTGCCCATGAGATCTTACATGGGACATCATGTCTATTTGCTTGCTCCACCTCTAAAGACAGGACCAAGCAGGCGCTGCTAATCACCCTTGGAGGGGGGAACATGCATCAACTGCTTCCCTGTGTCAGAAGACTCAAATTCAGTGCTCAGGAAAACTGTGGAAGTGCAGGAGTTACAGGATTTCCCCACAGTTACACAGAAGATATCACATGCCTGAAACAGGTGAAACTCGGGCAAAATTTGCATATGATTTGCATATGATCCAGACCATACGTCAGAGTCCACCACCTGAGATGTCACAGGAGCACAAAGCACCTCAAGCCAATTTTTGAACTAGCCCTTCAGTACTCCCCGCCTGTTACCCACCCCACCTCTCCCCACTCTGACTACACTAAGGCTTGTCTCAAAATGTCTGGGTTTGAGTTTGTCACCACAGGTTTTGTCTACACCACAAAGACAGAAATGGGACAATTATTATTTTGTTTGGTCATAGGATGAGAGACACCATGCTCATTTCTCTCCATTACCTGTAAAAGGACCCTAGGATGGTGAGCCCAAATGTAGATGTCTCTGCTGAACATGTCTAAAATGAGCTGTGGTTGTTCTCCTCCATGTTTACTTCCATAGCTGCAAAGGGAGGTGGCTCCACTGCAATGAAGCATCACACGTATTGCATTCCTTCATCTTTATCCAGCCATCACCAGCCCTGATCGAGCACTCTTGTATGTCTCTTGAGCTCCTGGCCCACCACTTCAAATTATGTGGCTCTATGCCAAAGGCTTGCAGGCAGCCAAGGACAGCTTAGTCCATGTCTTCACTCACTAGTTGTGGTGCAGAGCCAAAGTACACACAGCTACACCCTTGGTCAGCCCAGTGGACAGCTGGCTTAGCTGGAGAACAAGTCCTAGCTGCCCTTCCCTCTGGGATCACTGAGAATGCTGCCAAACCACTCTAAATCACATTTTATAATGGTTCTTGAAAAGCCAAATCTTGAAAGGCCAAGCAGATGCCAAACTGTGTCTTAGAGCTGATGCAAACGCTCCCTGGAAGCCAGCACGATGATGCTGCCAAACTCTGGGGCAGGAGCAATTTTCCATGCTACAGCCTCACTCTAACAAAATGTCCTGCTGTGGACAGCTGTAACTCATGGTGGACATGAACCCTAGGTAGTTTAACACTCTTTTTTAAGATCAATCCAATGGATCAGGCTGTCCAACCCATCAGATTATCATTGAAACAGTTCCAGAATAAGGTGCCTCAGAGAAAAATCTTCAAATGATTGCACCAGCTACTCAAAAATCTGGAATCGCTTTACTACACAATCAATGATGTAACAAAAAACCTGAGTCTGCCTGGCAGGTTTTTGGGCAGTTGTCATTTCTACAGTTTCTATCTTATGTCCAATGTCAATGTTAGTGTCACAGGAGCCTGGCTCTCTGACAGTTAACTGTTCATTTTCGTAAACTGGTCTATAGATTTGACATTCCAATTGACTCCTTTGTGTCTATATATCTCCCAGTATAATTTTTCCCCTAGATGCTTAAATAGCTCAGTCAGGCATTTCTACATGGTCTTGGGTCTAGAAAATGCTAGTGCCCCAGAAGTCTGTTCACAGACCCTCCAGGTCCTTTCCCACATTGGGAACATGCTGCTACAATGTATGTTTGACTTTTTTCCAATTTCTGTCGTAGTAGTTCACTCCATACTTACTTTATTTCTAAAAAATATTCTTCAGAAGCAGAAAATAACAGTCACTCAGCAAAAAATGGAAAGGAGATATGTGAACCATCAAGTCAAGTTGCCCACAATAGTGCAGCAAGCTTTCAGCCCCACAGGCTACACAATAATATCCACTATCCAATAATATGGTCCCTCTTTCCCATATTTGTGGCATTATGAGCCGCAAAACAAATCCTGAGACCTTTAACACAAGAAAAAACATGAAATGTTCCAAACATCACAATGAGTCACAAGAATAAAACAGGAAAGAACAAAGGTATCATCACAACCCTAAACCCATGCAACATCATGCAAATGATTTAGGTAAAATGCCTCAATGATCCTGGGAACCTGGCCACTTTACATGGCACAGAGAGAGAGAAAAAAGAGGCTCAACAAGAAACATCACTCTTCCCTGACAATATAAATTCCTTCCTGACCACCTGTCCAAAGCACCCAGAATCACAGAATTGCCTAGATTGAAAAAGACCTCTAAGATCATCAAATCCAATCATTAACCTATCACTGACAAGTGCTTGACTAAACCATATCCCTACACACTACATCTATACTTCTTTTAAATACCTCCAAGACATGGGGACTCCACCACTGTCCTGGGAAACCCATTCCAATGCCTGATAAACCTTCAGTAAAGAAATTCTTCCTAATACCCAATCTAAACTTCCCTCAGTGCAACTTGTGGCCCTTTCCTCTTGTCCTATCACTTCTTACCTGGACCAATCCCCACCTGTCTACAACCTCCTTTCTGATAGTTGCAGAGAAAAAAACAAATCCCATAGGCCAGCATCATTATTTCATCCACACCTACTCTCACCCCCTCTGGTTTCTACAAACCTATTGAAGATTACCAGTTAAAGGAAACATTCCTCTCCAGAAGAGTCCAACTTGGGTAAAGTGGGATCTGACTGGTGTCATTTGGAGTTCTCACTTTTCATGGCTTAGCATTACAATGCTGTTTCTATAACCATTTCACTACCAACCAATTTTGAAGTGGTCTCTATCTCACTACCCTAAGCTGGACTATGGAAAAGGCCTTTTTCTGAGCTGCCCTGTGCTCGTTTGCTGGTTCTAACATCCAGGCTCAGAATGACTGTGCCTATTTCATGCTGCTTTTATTAGAATATTCCCCCCTTTCAAGCAACTGCCTCCTTTAAGTGCCACTTTTATTTTTACCATAAATAGGAAAGAGGAGTGGGATAAGTCACTGAATAATTACAGTTTCACACAAAAGTAGCACAAGCAGCCCAGCTAGAAATATGAGACACAGAGTAACCACTGTGGTGCAAGAATTCTGTCCTGACAGCTCTAAGACTTTAATTTCTTTCATCAAAGAATAAAAGGCATCAATCTGCAGCTTCAAGAAATCAGTCATATTGCAGCAAGTTATACAGCAATTTCACAAGGGTAAACTGACCCAATTTGAAGCAGTGGGCACTCATCCAATGCAAGAATACGGAACGCAGTGTGTGAAATGACTGACTGACTCACTGTATCAAAATGAAATTTTTCAATATCCCATCAAAATGGAAAGCCAAGAATTTCCATGGCAAATTTAAAATAAAATGGCTGATTTTTATTCCTCACAGTTCTAAACTTTCTCTGGAAAACCGAAGTGTCTCTCTCAAATATTTGAATTTCAATGAATCAGCAAATTCCAGTTTCACAGGTTTTAGATCTTTCTGACTTGCTCTGATTACATGATATTATTTTGTGAAAACAGGAGGTATTAAGAATATGAGAAAAAGCTATGACACAGGGGTAGTAATCACAGCAGACAATGAAGAAGAAAAAGAGGGATTTTTAATACTGTCAAGCATATTATCAAGATAAAAACTGCAGCAGAATCACATTGCTGCAGCTCTGTCCTTTGCCCTGCACGGTATATCTCAATATTCTCTTCTCACTCAAAACAAGAGGCATGTTCATGGCTGGGAAAGGAAGTAAGATGATACACCGAGTTCACGAGCTCCTTCAGTGTATTTCCAAAGTCTTGCACTTCACACAGCAGAGGTGCTACTTGAATATGGGAATGCACATTTTCTTCAAGTTAAGAGGAATACATCTGTTCAACTTGCTAATTTATTTAACTATTTGAAAGTGACAGGATTCTCAAAAAAGGTTAAGGAAAATTCCATCCTGATTTATCTTCCTTAAGCTCCTTTGAGAAACCCAGACTTAATGTAGCATCCCTCCTTTAATCAGCAGGCTGCTCACTGTGTCCCTCACTCCCAGTGCTGGTGGCAATGTGGGGACAGTAAGTGGATACCATAAGCCAAGACAGACTCTTTCAATTAGGCCCTATCATTGTGAACCATGGTTCATGATTTCATTAAATCACCAGCCAGCTTCCTCAAAAAAAAAAAGTATGACATGTATAAATAAAAATGAACCAGAGAACAAGTCATCTTTGGGGGATTCCAGGCTATCGCATTTCACATCAAGTTTAATTGTCAATGCTAAGTTCACACACAAAAATGCAGTATTGTCTCATAAACCCAGCTCCTGCATCCCACTCAGGGCAAATCACCCTCACATCTCACCAGCTACTCATGCATTGTCCATTTTCCCAATACTCCTCTTTCCTATCACCCCCCGTTTTGTTACAACTGTTTCTGGCCTGGATTTTGCCTCTTGATGGAATACGTCACTGGTGATGGCCATTCTGTTCTGGAGGCCCTTCCCCCTGCAAACACTGTTTGTATCCATGTCAACATTGTACTATGACAGAAAAAGAAATGAAGAATTAAATGTGTTACAAAAAGCATGTCATCACTGTACAGTCAGGAGCCAGCTGAACTTTCATTTCAAGCCTGTGGTCAGAATTATTGAATTGATATTGAAGGAAAATGTTATTACTTAGAAAATACAAAACAAAAAAATGATCACTTGGCCTCATAATGTAGCATGTTCCCAACTTACTCATTCAAAAGAAAAGAAATGCTGCATAATTCTATCATTTCCATATATATTTGAGTTAAGGAACCATAATTAGAATAATTAATCAACAACTATGTTCAACAGTTTCATGCCTGCAGCAAAAATGAGATTATTTCTTAAAATAACAAAAGTCAAATAAACAAATTGAGTAAACTTTGCCCTCAGCTCTGGAAAACAATTGATCCAGTGGAGCTATTACATATTCAAAAGAAGAAGAAAAAAAGGCATTGGAAAAACACAGTGAACTCTTACTAGAACGTGTGACCGACAGCTACAAGTCTGTCCCCCTATCCCCATCCAACCATTTGATGTCTTTTCTAAAAGCAGGATGAAAACAAACAGATGCTACTATCTTCCCAACTGTAAAGCAAACTGTTCATAAAATGTAATTCTAGTGGTGTCAACATTTTCTTGCCTTTTGTAAGGGCATTAAACTGATTAACGTACAGAAGGATCCCTGGGTTGACTTTTGGACTCCAAAAATAACACGGTATTTCCATAGTGTAATCTTTCCTGGCCAATTTTAAACCATTCAGCTGCCTTTAGAGGTATGTTAAGCTGACTAAAGCAGAAGTCAAAGATCAGCTGTTAACATAATACCCAAAGTGCAAGTAACAAAATTATCAAGTGCAGACCGAAGTGACAGTCCACCAGAAATGTGCGTGGCTCCTGACAACTCATCCTCCTGCTGAAGAGCATGTTGCAGGGTGTCTCGCAGCACTCCCTGGCCTTTCAGCTTCCCATGTGGGCCAGATCCTGAGATGTGCAAAAGCCCCTGTGCTCTCCATCATGCAGAAGTCACAGAGCCCCAGCTGCCTGGTGGCACTGCAACCACTCATGGAACCAGTTCCTTGGTTCCTACACCAGCTGTTGCATACAGCATCTGTAAAGATTTCAGTAACAGGAAGAATTTAGAACACAGGGGGTGGCAGAGGGATGTGTTCAGAACCAAAACAAAGCTAAACCTTCAGTTTTTGCAGTTCTCCATAAGACAGAATGCTACCTCTTCTCGGACTAAACATACATAAAAATGAAGCAACAGAGATATGCTTCAATGTGGCCAAATCCAGAGATTCCGAAATTGCTTTGCCTTACTCCAGTGTCTATCTTAAAGGACCCTCTCCACCAAATCTCCAGGGAGACATACCACAAAGTTAACAGGCCAGGCTTCTTATGAGTGTTTTGTGCTCTCAGAGTTGAAGCTACCACAGCGAGCCAGAAGTTGCCATCACTAATATCCTAAACTGTTTACTGTTCATATAGATTGTATTTCCTTTTTTCCATTGAACTACATTTTCAGAGTTTAAATCATGCCATATATCCTTCTGTAATGAATTTGCAAGCAAAAAGGAAGAATGCATGTTTATAAGTACTGTCACCCCCACTGCCACCAAAGATATCAAGTCTTTTAAAAGATTTTTACTCCTACCATTAACACTGAAAGGCCATTCCAGAAGCTCCTTCCTCCAAGGGCTACCAACGACTTCTAAGAGTCAATCTAACTGTATTGATATTGAACTTTTATCCTTTTGTGTGTGTGTGCATACGCTTCTTCAACTCTAGATTTTCTTCCTGCCATTGATATTTAGGTCCAGGAGTATTTTGCAGAGAGTATGGTATGAATCTAGTTCCTTCCCTTCCTTGGCATCTTTTGTATTCTACCCATCCCATTTTACCAAAGACTTCAGTCTCCTGTTATGGCAAATCTCTCTTGTCTTGTGCTTAGTAAGTTACTCATCCTTCTTGACAACTCACCCCCTCAGAAAAAGAAGCACACTTTCTCTCAAGTGAAGTAACTCAGTTCTTCCTCCAGAACCCAGTCTCTTCTTTCATGTTTTATTCCTGGTCATATTCCATGGGTCACCTTCTCCCTCAGAGATCTGTCCAGTCTTCATTTCAGCAATTTCTTAAACATCCCGAGATATTGTCTACAAGCTTATCCTTCTGTTCCATTCTTTTTATTTAATCTAAAATCAGTGTTCACCTATGACACTTTTCTATATGTTTTGGCAAGCAAACATTCAAGCATGAGTAGTTTTTATTTAGTACTTAGGAAACATACATCCTGTAATTTCTACAACCTGTCATCATTGTATATGGAGGTCACCTCCCCTACTTCTTCAGAAGCACTTCATCATTTCCTCTTTATTTTTACCATCATGGAAAGGAAGAAGAAAATCTCCTTCTGTACATTTATTTACCTACAAGTCTGTGCAAGCAGGCTCCTTTGATTCCTGGCTTCTTGGGTTTTTTTAAAACTTTGCCAAGATCAGCCTTGCACCTTCAGATTAAGTTCAGCAGTTTAACTGTTCATCAGCAACAACTAAACACACAAATCACACACTCAGTAGCAAGGATTAGGAAACAGCCCTCAAACTCTGCCAACTGAAAACCACAAGACTCTACAAACTGGAGCTAAGCAAACTATGGAGCTTCTACATATATGTGTCTGTCCTTTCCTGTTTCTCCCAATGTAAGAAGGATACGCATCATAGTCAGCAAAACTAATTAAAATTACATGTCTCCAAATGCCCACAGCCTGCACTGCTCTCTACTCACTGTTCTAATTGTCACTGCTTGCCAATGGTACTACCAGTTGCAGACTTGAAGAAATATTGAGAGATAGGGGAAAAAATGCTTTGTTCCCCAGAGCAAACTAGGAAGGAGATGCTGTTACTCAAAGAGTTAATAAATGTGTGGAACAAAGCTAAGGTAATTGCCCAAGGAACTGCCAGAGCCCCATTCTGATTTAATTTCTACCAAAGCAAAAGAGATCAGAATTTGACCGTCTAGAAAAGATGGACATGTGATAAATGAAGCAACTTTCTTTTACATCATAGAACATTCCTTCCTCACAGAAGATGACATTTTCAACAGAAAGGACTGTCTCTGCACTTTCAACCTGCTGATGGTTGCAGAATAGAGGTTTCTACCTGATCTATGACAGGAAAAGCTCTAAGAGCTCCTCGCTTTCGGTCAAAAGGGAAAGACAGGCACTAAAAAATGGTGAATTCTCTTAAACTAAAATATACATTTTACTCTGCTAAAATTGAAGATATGATTTATTTTTTAGGTCCCACAATAACCTTAATTCTGGTAGGAATTATGCCCATCAACTACCTAAGTAATGGAAACCTTCCAGAGAAACAAGATGAAATGGAAACTGGAAAAGTTTGCCCTACAAAGGAATGCATGGTGACACAAGGCCTTCCACAGACTTCACTACAGACCCCACAAGACCACAACAAATACAGGATCTTCTCTGCTTGAGGTAAGAGGTTGAAGGGGAGAACCAAAAATGCCTCATACTTTATGAGGTTTTATTAAAGCAACATGAAAGAGTATCAAGGACCGATACCTTAAGACAACTTTACACTCATGTACCTCATGTACTCTAAATGTCCTCACCTGCATCAAACTGCTGTTTACCAGCAGTCATTATCTTTCTGGCACTGAGCAGAGCCCTGCCCAATATGCTAAACAAAAACTTTGATCTTAAATGAAAAGCTTGCTATTTAAAAAGAAAGCATACCAGATTAGCTTGGATGGGAATCAGAAATATCACCTAGGTGCCTCCAGCAAGAGATACTGCAACAATTAAAAATCAGGCACGTGGCACTTAAAATGAGATATGAAAAGAGATTTGGGGTTGCCTACAGAGATTCACAGCTATAAAAAACCCAACTACTAGGCACTAAAATCCTCATAATGAACAGGGACCCTCAATAAATCCTCCGCCTCATAATGAACAGCGAAGGAGTTGAGGTGGGACTTAACATACCTACAGGCTCAACTTGGTGCTCTTCCACATAGAGAACACAAAAACTCTGCTTCCATTTCACTTCAGCCACCACTGTAGTCTTTCCAGGTCCTGCCTGTTCAGTTTTAATAAGATTTCCTATAATCTTTAAAAAGCTTTTCAAGTTATAGAACCCTTACACTTGAGGGAGGTCCACTCTTACTTTTCCATGATAACACCTTATTCTCCATGTAGTCCTGATACTTCTTTAATCAAAGATCAAAGCACCCTGTAAAGATAACAAACCACTTTTTGTGACAGCAGAATATTTGAAAACAACATTCCTTTTGCAAATGTGCATGCAATCAGGTAGAAATAGCGAGGAGAAAGCTACATATTCTATCTTTGCAGCTAATTTTAATAAAATTAGCATCCTTGAAACCCAAACTACTCTGTTTATCAAAGGGGAGTTTTTAAATCTTTCATTTTAAAATGAAAGCTTTTTTTTTTTTAAGATTAAAGCTTGAGAAAGGTACACCCATAGCTTTTTAAACTATAGTTTGTGAACATGGTATAACCATATGTAGCTACTAGCACACGAAACTGCAGTCAGATCTGAACTTGCTCTGTGGTTTGACAGCACTTCTTTGTCATCTCTGACATTTGAAAGATACCTGATTCAAATGATTAATGATTAGAATAATCACTACTGCAGTAAACTCTTTGCAAATGTATACTACTCAGCTGATACTCAAAACCAGAAACACAAACCAATTTCTTCTTTGTTCTTCCTTGAATTAAGTCTTGAGAGTAAGAATACGAAAAGAATACTATTACTCAGAATTATTGCTTCTTTTTTCTAAAAATTCTGTATATCTTCACAACTATGAAGAGCTCTGTTACTTCCAGAAAAATGCAAAATCACCCCATTTGCACTGTGAAAGTTTGAAGGCTGTCTGAATTTTTAAAGAAACAACACACATCAAGAAAAGACCATTCTTCTGTGCTGCACTTACTGATTCTTTATTAGGTTTACTGAAGGTCAGCGAAAGAGTACTTACCTTTTGTTTTGGAAAGAGTTTTGGAATAGAAATCAGTCTGTTGCTACGTGACTGGTTTCCAGGCAGCAATTCCACTCACTTCTTCAAGGAAACAACATGTTCTTCTGTTTCTTGCAAATGCTGTTTATATTGAGTAAATCCATGTTCAACTCAAACAATATACTGTGAACCAGTAATGAAAAAAGGCATTTGCAAAAACCAGAGCATAATACAGTGACCTCTCTCAACTCCTATCTGGAGAAAAAGATGCATCATATACATGACAGATTGCTGGCATTACATCTTCTGGCTGTTGACTAGAGAGAATGCCAACTCTTATGAACTATACTTCATCCATTCAATTTATTTTGTGAATAAACGTGTACAGCTTTCTCCATTTCTTACCATGTTTGAAGGGTTCAGACATATCAAAAGTGACAAGTGACAGTGGAAATACTATAAAAGGGTGTTCATCGAATCAACATCCCTCAATAACAAACCAAGGATGCATCTATAAAATGTTTTTTCTTATCAGTTTTTTTACATTATTTTTATTTGCTCCTTTCTATAAAAAGTGTCTTACTCTACTCATTTAGCATCAGTTGTGACTCACTTGTGGAAGTTCAGAAAAATGAAAGGTAATTAAAAAATTGAGTACAATAGGATGAAATCCATTCAAGCTAAATTTAAACATTGTTATTCAGATCAAACTTCATTGCTCTGTTTTCACCAGCCCTGAATTGAACAACCTGAATTGAATCAAACTCTTATTTGATTATTTATTCAGACAATAAACTTGCTCAGAAAGACAGCTCAAAATCCACATTCATATCTGTTGAATTTTAAAGAACTTAAAGGAAATTATTTCATCTTTTAATGTAATTAGCATCCAGTAAAATAAATTAGTAGACATCAGCTTTCACTAGCTATTAAGCTTTCCACTTATGAGGGTCTTTGGTTTGAATAAATACAGAAAGAAGATGCATAAAACTCTATATTGTAAATAAGGAAAAAAAAGTCAGAAAACATACATCTTAAGAAATAGTCTGTTCATTTTCTAAGAATCAAACATTTACAACAACACGTTTTATGTTCTAAAAACCAAAACATGTTCTGCAAAGCTCAATTTCCCTGAGGGAAAAAAATAGACACAATAATGACACAGAGAAGAAAAAGGGATTATGAAGAACCCTGGGGCAAGACCTTTTGGGTAATGTAAGTCATAAGCAGCAAAAGGTCAGTTTGGTTTTTTTTGTGGGATGATATGACCACATCTTTCCTGGTGGGGCTATGAGGACTGTATCTCCCAGCAGCACTGCCTGGTGCCGGACATGCCCTCTAGGCTTTGTGAAGAAGCAGTACTGCTGTACAGCCTCCTGATCCCAATCAAGGCTGCGTGTGCTCCTCAGAACGACTGACCAAGCTCACCTACAAAATTATGTGCAACCCACGGACACATATGAAAGAATATTATTCAAGTTGCAAAGTCAATCACTGAAGAGAATTTAATTTGCATGTGGAAATATAACTCACCCCTTCCCATATGCAGTATAACTTAATCTTTCATTACACGATTACATACATTTTCTAGAGAAAGCGTATCCACAGCCTGGATATCAGGTTGTGTAGCCAAAGAAGCCAGACTCCACAGCTTCCTACTTCATCGCTTGCACAAGTTGGAAGGACTAATATCAATAAGCTAGGGAGATGTAAGAAGGAAGAGGAGAATCTCAGTGTTAAAGCTGCTCACTGCTGTGTCCTGAAGAGTTAGGGTCTATCCCTCCCTCTACTGAAGACTCCTGCATGGAGGAGTCAGGAATGGGAGTTCTTCTGCATAAATTGCACATCCCTTACGTTTTCTGTAGGTGATTTGAGATTTTGGGGCCTGACTTGTATAAGAGCTTAAAGTATAATATAACTGACCAATATTCTAAAAAGATCATACACCAAGAAAAGGGCACTAACAATCAGTGGACACTCTGGGTCTTAACTGCATCTGTGTTTCAGCTCCTTATTCATGAAATGTGGAAAAAAATTACACTGTGCAGCTTTACACTGTTGTGTAAAAAGAAATGTCCACCAATTGTGAAGAGTCTTGACTGAGAGTGACCAGGACTAATCCTGAGGTTCCGTCACTAAACCAAGTATTGGTAGACTTTTCCAGTTTAAATATACTTTTTACATGGTGTCGGCAAGCCTATGCCTCAGTTTCTCAGTTGTTAAATAGAAAAGCACCTTTATTCTCCATACAGCTTTTATGAGAACAAGCATATGCTTGAGACTATGAGGGACACAGACAGATACTGTGGCGATGTGGCATCTAATCAAGTGTGAAACATGGTCAAGTACATCCCAAGGTACCAAATGAAGAGCTTAAAGGTTTTATGACCTGGAATTTAATCTGAAATTTTACCCACATTTTCCTCACCTATACTTTCTCTTGACTTATTTGCAGCACTAAACAATGCAAAAGTTATGCAGGAAAATGGTAAAAAGTTGAGTAAGGCATGTGTTGGATGATTTCTTGGTGTTCACATCTAATTTACAATACTCATTAGGATGTAACTCCTGCCAGTAAGTGCACATTGTGCAGATGGACATTAGCAGAGCTCGTGAATGTGCATTAAGGTACAATGGATCATGCCTTAATGGCCACACCATTCCTGTTAGGCTGAATCCTGACTAGCTGGGGAACAGAGGGGGTTTTTTTCCCAAAACAGGTTCACACTCAGAAAACCTATACCCTGTCAAGAAAATCTCTCAGGATGACATTTCAGTCACCTTGACCATCTCCATTAACTCAGGAAGATTTTTTTTCTATCAATGCACAAATTCTCTCTACAGTCATATTAAGCATTTTCTCAGTACCCTCCATAAGCCAGCACTGAACTGGCACAGCCAAATACATCCACTCACTCACCCGGTAGAGCATTCACAAGCGTTGGGGGCAGGTTTGAACATTTCTGTAGAGCACACAGAATGCTCTATCTCAGCACATCTCCACTAACTTGAATAACTGCAGATACAAAGCTCCTGCCTCCCATCCATGAGTTTTGCTGCCTTTAGCACAGACTCTGGTGGGCACATCAATTAGGTTTCCACTCCAGCAGCCCACCAGGGAGCAGGTGTGCCAACGGGTTGGGCTGAAGGCAGCCTCCACACCCTTCCCCTTGGCACGACCCAGGGGCCGAGGAGCCACCGGGGCCCCTTCCCACCGCCCACCGTTTACCTGGAGCAGGTGGTGGGCCGCCCGGTAGCCGAGGCGTGGGCCTCCCCGCACGCCGGGAGGCAGCCGCCCCGTGCCGTAGCCGTGCCAGGCCACCACGTAGGGGTTGTCCATGGTCAGCCAGTAGCGCACCTGCCCGCCGAAGTGCTGGAAGCAGAGCTCGGCGTAGTCGCGGAAGAGCTGGGGCAGGACGGGGCTGGCCCAGCCGCCGAAGGCGTCCTGCAGGCCCTGCGGCAGGTCCCAGTGGTAGAGGGTGACGACGGGCTCGATGCCCAGCTCCCGCAGGAGGCTCAGCAGCCGGCCGTAGTGGGCCAGCCCGGCGGGGTTAGGGGGAGCCGTGCCGTTGGGCAGCAGCCGGGCCCAGGACAGCGAGAAGCGGTAGTGGGAGACCCCCAGCCGCCGCAGCCCCTCGACGTCGCGGAACAGGTTGTTGTAGCTGTCGCTGGCCACGTCCCCGCCCGCCGGCCCCGGGGGGGTGGAGGCCGGCGGCGTGGACGGGCGGTGGGCGAAGGTGTCCCAGACTGACGCGCCCTTGCCGCCCTGGCGCCAGCCGCCCTCCGTCTGGTAGGCGGCGCTGCCCGCGCCCCAGAGGAACCCGTCGGGGAAGGTGTCGTGGAGGAAGAGCTGGTCCTGCGGGTACGGCAGCCGGGCGAAGTGGTCCCAGGTGCCCACACCCTGCCCCGGTGCCCCGAGCAGCGGCCGACCCAGCAGCAGCAGCGGCAGCAGCGGCAGCATCGCGNGTGGAGATCCCCCTCCACCCTCTCCACCGGGCGCCTGCACCTCGCTGCGGCTCCAGTGATCCCCGCGGAGGTGAGACCCTAGCCGCTACCCTGCACCCTTTCCTCGGAATGGCTTTTCTGAGGAGCCTTTCAGAGACCCGACGGCCGGATCCATCGACCCCAAGAAGCTGCGTGTAGCCCCCTCCCGCCGCCGTCGGGGAGCCCGGGGAAGGGCGGGCAGCGGCCTCTG